>VUQK01027403.1:24188-34668 GCA_015106715.1 Bujurquina vittata | reverse complement strand
AAAAAAGGGAAGTTGCTACTCAGGTGCTAATGAAAGCAGCTGGCTCTCAAATCAAAATTCCACCTGGGGTGTAACTCTTTATTTCATTCAGATGCTTGTGGGTCTGTGTGGCACCCACCTCTAACCTTTTAGACGTTCCCATTTGTCTAACGCCATCTAGCGGTGATCTTGTTCCACAATTAGCAAAACAAGGGACTGAAGCTCTTCCACCTGCACAGACACTGCCAGAAATGTGGGATCCAGCCAGCTTTCTTTAGATACAGACGACATAATATTTTTGTGGAGTTTATCATCCTCAAAAAAGCTTTAGCTGCCAACCAGCCCATATTCATCAATCATTATTTACACTAATTGTCGTTGATGGCTCGAACTTACGCATTCTTATTGTCTTTTGCTACTTTACTCTTTGAAATGCTTTATGTGCTCTCACTAATATAAACAGGCAGAGTTTGCATTGGATAAATGAAGTTTTTAAAATTGGTGATTTATAATAAAGCAAATGAATCGGTGCTGTTTATCGGTACAAATTGGGCCCATTGGAAGAATTACTGCAACAGCTGAGATTGATGCTTTTTTAAACGATTATGGGTTTTAGATGTGTGCCCAACTTACCTGCATTAATAATCAATGATCAGTTTGTGAGAATCTCATCAGGAATGACATGCTAACACTCCATTATACCATGAAACATATAATCTTTCATATAAATAGTTGTATAAAAACAAACAAGCAACATGATCCATTTAATTAAAGAGGAATATGTTCATTAAATAATTAAACTAAAGGCATGTTAGTCCTTCATAGCTCATTCCTCCGATTTGAAACCATTACGCACAGAAGATGTGAATGAGTCACTAACATTTGGAAATCCTGAAACTTCACATCACATGCAGCGTTTGGACTCGTTTGGCGCCATGAGTTGTTAATTTGTGTAATGAGCCCCCCTCCTACCCCTTCTTTAAAAAAAAATTGTCCCAAATGAGTAGCAAGTGACCTCAAAGAGTCAAGACAAAACATTAAAAAAAAAAAACACATGAGATTAACTTGCAATAAAGAAACTACCAGAAAAAAAGTTTAAATGAGATTTTATTATTATTATTATTATTATTATTATTATTATTATAAAATGCATGGCTGGTAAAGCACCTCTAAAGTGTCTGTCTCCGTGCTGCAGGAACGTGTTTGGCTGTTTGAAGGCACCCTGCCTGCTTTCCTCTGACTCTGACAAAAAAACACCCCCAATGTCACCAAAAGGCTTCATGTGATTAATGTGTATCACATGCAGAGGGAAACGCATCATGACTGGCAGGGAATTAGGCAAGTTGGTGCCTTCACTTGCAAAAAATGTCAACATTTCAGAGTGTGAAAGCGTTACAGTTCATATACTTTCCTGAGTTTTTCTTTCGCTCTCTCCAACACCGTCGAGTTCAGGAACTTCAGTGCGACTTCTTAGCCACACTCATTACTTTGGCAACAAAACCACACTTTTCCTTTATATGGGGGTTTATTTGGAGAAGAAATTATTTTCTAAGGGGGCCAAAAAGCTTCGATATCTTGAGGGCAGCGTCCGGTCCACGATCAGAGAGGGAGAGCGCACGCCTTTCTGGGGACCCAGGGGAAAAAATCACTTACGGTGAACTATTTATTGCCGTTATGCCAATTATATAATTATTTACGAACAAATACCATACGTATACATATTTTTTCAGTTATGTGGATTAATGTCTGTTTCTCTCGATTTGTTTTGATTAATTTCAGTGGTAGGTGCAGCTAATATACAAATACAGACATACAAAACAAAGTAAGGAGAAAAAAAAGATTATTATTCTATTCAAAACAATAATTATTATTGGCTTACCGGAGGTGTACTTGGTGCAATTTCTTTATTTTTCGTTTTTGCAGAATGTGTTTAAATGAATTTGAACACATTCGCCTGCAGCGTATTATATTGTGGCAGCCAATGGGAGGGGCCACCGGAGCAGGCCGCCTGGTACCAGCAGAGGGGGCATCGTCCCCGTTGGTACAATATGTTCATAACCTGAACTGATTAAAAAGCTGAATGTTGATTTGCATTTCGTTTTTTGCTGATGCTTTGATCATATTTGTGGGCAAAACCTTTCCTCGACTTTCTCTGACCTACTGCTCAGGTCTGAAAGAAAGAGTAACTCTGGCGCATCATCTAGGCACCATTAATAGACCAGAATGAAATACAGACACTTGCACAGGATGTGTTGTGAAAGGTCCACGTCATATTTTGCCTGCTCAGTACTATTTGCAACTAAGTGTTGCAAATAGCACTGAGGGAAACCCAGCCCCCGAAGGACCAAGAGACAAAACTACATAAAATACCCAGTTCAACAAACATACAAAAACTGATAAAATAACTCTTCACGTCACTGAAAGATTACAAAAAGCCTAAAACAAATACAGCAGACACTTACTTAGACATAGTATCACTAAAGCAAACAGTTAAGATCAGACTGAATGATGAGAGCTGCAAAGATTGATGAGAGGATAGGTGCCATGTGCACATTTGGATGTGATGTGCGTAAACTGCCTTAATGCGTTTATGTGATTTATGAGAAATCAAGGATAAGCACAATAGTAAGACGGGCTGCTGGTGACTCATTATGTGAGAAATTACTGTAATGAACATTAAACGAGCTTTTGGGCACAATTTATAAACCCTGTTTTTAGACACGTACTTCTACAACAACATTTGAAAGCGTCTTGGTAAATGAGAATGACTAGGAGTCATTCAGTTCATCCAATTCAAGTATCTTTTTATCTTAAGACATAATCCCATCTAAATAATGTACATTTATAAAAGAAAAAGCTGCTGGTTTTTTTATGTTGTTAGTTTTCTGTGTGAAGTTCTAAAGCCTGACTGACACAGGTCATATTTTATTATAATACATTGAAGTGAATATGACCAGGGTAGCCACTGCTTTTCTAAAACTTTTGAAACATTAAAAACCAAACTTTACAAAATGTCCTAAAATTGTTAAGAACAGATCTATTTATATAAACATCAGCCACTTGAAGGAATTTCACCTTCAAGATTGTAGCTAATCCCAAACCAATTATAATCTTTGTGGCTTTGAGTAGGATTTGGATATAATCCCTCATCTTTTTCTGTCCATTGCAGAAAATAACCTAATTATAAGACTTACCTCAGCAAGCAATCAGCTCACTTTACAGACTCATTTTCACATAGTTCAGGGTTGGGGGTGCAGTGGTTAGCACTGTCACCTCAAAGCAAAAAGGTTCTGGATTTGAACTGCCTGGTCAGCCAGGAACTTTCTGTGTGCGGTTTGCTTGTTCTCCTTATGCCTGTGTGTGTGTGTATCCCCTCACAGTCCAAAGACATGCTTGGACTTCCAAGGATGTCATGCTTGGACATGTTTGGTAGATTAATTGGCGATTATAAGATGACTGTGGGTTTAGATGTAACAGTGTAATTATCTCCCTCTCTGTTAATTCCTCTGATTGACTTGCAATCTGTCCAGGGTGTACCCTATCAGCTGTGATCGGCCCCCAGCAGGCCTGGGACTTTGAGTTGGATAATTGCTTAAGAAGATGGGTGGATGCATTTGCATTAAATCCATATTTCACTTTTGAAAGTGGGGAATCTTACAAAATATATGAATTTAGTAAGATGGAAACGCTTAAAAGATGATATTGATATCTCACAGAATTGGTTGAGTTGGACCGATATTTTAACTAGTAATTATTAGTCTAATCAGATTCCTTGTTCATTCCTTTTTGGCATTGATACATCATGGTTTAATTTATTTATTAGGACAAACACCTTGAGATATCTCATTATCCTGGAGATCCAAAGGCATATAGATTGATTTTCCTGTGTTCTCTCTGGAAGAATGACAAGAAAGTGTCATTTTCCAAAAACCTATGGACCTAACTGTATCATAATCACTACTTAACAGATGACAGAATAAATAAATAATAATAATATAATGATCAGAAAGGCAACAAGCCTTACAACAAAAGCTATCCAAGGTCTTCAGTAATAAATAAACAACATGGTGTGATGATAACCAAATATAATCAGGTATAATCAGCAGGTATAAAATAAAGTACAAGCAGGAACTGTAAGTATAATTGGTGAAAGCTTTATTGATGGCAGGAGCCATCAATCTTTCTCAAAGTAGATTCATTCTTAAACATGCAGTCATAAAACAAGTCCAAATCAACACCCCTCCATCACCATGTTTAGTAGTCTGTATGAGGTGTTTGTGCTGATATGCTGTTGGGGTTTCATCTAATGGCCTGTTCCTACTTGTAGTTAATTGTGTACTTACCCAATAAAAGCAATAATTATCCCCGCCCCCTTTTTTCTGTTCAATACCAACTTCCACAGAGGATTACAAATAAATAAATAATGTTTTTTTCCAACCACATGAAGCCTTGAACTCTCCTAAATACAAAATAAAACATAACCCCAAACTTTTAGGCTTGGTTGGCACATGTACAACAATCGTGAAAGTGCTGCCTGAAAGACAAAACTCGGGACAGGAAGACTGCCCTTCGCCCGCTCGTACGCACTTCTTGTCGTACGTCACTTCCTCCCTCCTCTCTCTCGCTTCCATCTTGCTCCCCGCATGTGTTTGCTGTTAGTTTACAGGTCAGTCAGGAGCTTTAAATACCTTCTTCTCTCCTCTGTTTCCCACTGATCCGACGGCAAGAGGTAAACGAAAGCCTTTTCTGACTAGATGGCTGAAGTCTACCGCGGTGTGAGGCTAACCATGCTGACGGGCTTGTGTGGCAGTGTGAAAGGTTGTGAGTGACAGGCCCACAATTTCACAGTTAGCTTCGAAGCTAGCCTGCAACTTCTGGCACAAAAGCTAAACCACACCTTATTTCGGATAAAAGTTCGCCAGCTAAGCCCACCCTGCTGTTAACGGCAGTGCCTTTACCTTAGATTATTTGGGCTACTATAACCATGTGTTGCCTGTCTTCTCTAGTTCCCTATAGGTGGGGTGAAAAGGCGTTAGCTGATGAACCTGTGAAGTGAGCATTGAGTGTCGCTGACGGCTCCTTTCTGGTTTTGAAAATGTCTGCATGCTGTTTTGAATATCTTACCGGCCATTACCATACCGCCTCACTTCTGTTTCTCGTCTGCTCTTAAAGTTGGATTTCCATATTTTTCATCTGATTTCCCCACGCGTATGTGTTGTATGATACAATCAGGATTTGTTATTGTGAATTTTTTTTCGCGAGTCTTTATACAAGTTGTGTAGTGTAAATTAAGTAACGGGGAACATGTCTCCCTCAAAAAAGTACATGTAATGAGAATGCTATTAGTCTTTGTGCTGATGGAAATGGGTACAAAGGTGTCACTTTGACTGCACTGCTGTCTCAACGTGTTACTTTTAACAGTTGCATGTTGTGGTTTATATCTCGGTGCCTGCTTTGGAGTGGATTTTTAGCAGCCAAAACTTTTTTCAACTCCTTAACTTGCTTTGTTTTTTCAGTCCTTCTCTTAAAAAAACAAAACAAAAACATTTACAGTAATTTGCAAAACAAGTTGACACAATCATTTCTTTCTTGCTTTTCAGATGAAAGAAGCAATAATGAATCAAGAAAAACTTGCAAAGTTACAAGCGCAAGTCCGCATTGGTGGAAAGGTAACGTGTCCAGAAACAAATGCAATATCAATGTGAAAATGGCTACAATTTTGGAAGGCATTTCCTCAGCGCATTAAGACGTACCAGACAAATCTGGTGCTGTGAATCTTGTGACACAAAAACCTGAGATCATGCAGTTGAATTTTCTATTGCAACCAGCAGTGTTTGATAGTTTTATGGTGTATTTTTGCATACAGTATATAAATAGACTAAGAATATATGCCCTAATTTGGGCAATTTCCGCTTGCAGGTTATGTTGGCCACAGAAACTAATACAGAAACATGTTTGCATGAATGTCTGCACAGGGAACAGCTCGCAGAAAGAAGAAGGTGGTCCACAGAACAGCAACAGCAGATGACAAAAAGCTCCAGTTCTCCTTAAAGAAACTTGGGGTGAACAACATCTCTGGTATTGAGGAGGTGGGCATAAATCACCTTTGAGTCACCTTTTTGCTTGTCCATGGGCCTGCACCTGTACTGTCATTTTGTCATTAAGAGTGGAAACGTGTTCTGATCCGTTCCAGGTGAACATGTTTACAAATCAAGGAACAGTCATCCACTTCAACAATCCCAAAGTGCAGGCTTCTCTCGCAGCCAACACCTTCACCATCACTGGCCACGCTGAGACCAAACAGCTTACTGAGATGCTGCCAGGCATCCTGAACCAGCTGGGAGCAGACAGCTTGACGAGCCTCAGGAGACTTGCTGAGGCTCTGCCCAAACAGGGTCTGTAACCTCAACTTAGCCCACCACACTTTTTAGATTCTGAGCTGTGTTTTCTGCTGAGCCAGACTAACTGCTTTCACACATGCATTCCTTTCTGTTAATGTGACTGGCATTTTCCTGTATAGGCTTTATGTCTGTTAAAACACACATTTTTGTAAAAGTCGACATGTCGACTACCACCACCAAAAAGATGGTTAGCCAGCCGATCCCTACTAAGAATCAGACATTCGCAGTGTTGTTAGATTTGATGTTACCTTACCTTTAAGAAAAACGAAAAGCCAAACACTTCTGCAGCAGTAAAAAAAGGTTCCTGTGAATCTCTTTAAAGAAATGAATGAAAATGAGGTCCAATGTTAACTGTGCCAGGTAAAGCTAGCATGTCACAAATGTGCCAACAGTATTCAGTCATTGGGGAGAAGTTTGCGATGGGAGCAAGTGGTGTATTGAGTAGTATTTCTGTGGGAAATGCTCGACCCTAAAACTTCCATGGTCAGACCTACTGATGTATACATATCACTTTCAACATGGCACAAGTCTGAATGCACACGCATGAGTCCACATGTTTCTCCACGTTGCAGTACCGAGTGACATGTTTATAAAGTACAACTTTAAAGTTACTGCAGTGAATATAATATTAGTGACAACAGAATAAGAAGATTCACTGTTGTTGATGATGATCGGCGTTTTAACAAGACTTTAACAGCAGATGAAGTTATTCTGTTGCTTTCAGCTGTTTCTAGAAGCTCTGTATGAGTTTTTTTTTTCTTTTAAACACCTGCTGCAGTAGACAACAGAATCTATTCATTTATCAAAATGTAAATTTACACATTGCACAGCAGCAGTAACCTCATTTATTTCTTGTAATATACAAAATACGAAGACAGGATTGATCAGGATAACTACATATGACAGTGTGGTTTACTTCAGGTAGGTTAGAGTTGAGCTTTAGCAGTGAAATTAATTTACTGAAGTTCACATAACCAGGATGTGGTGTCTGTGTTTAAATAACTACTAAAATATGATCGAGTTTAAAAACAAAACCTGACCACACACATTATAATTGTACCATGAAATTTAGACCATAATACCAGTATTGCACTAATACTATGGCTGGTATGGCAGTGTCCTGGTAAGGTCTCACTGATGTCAGTAACCATTTCTAAATGCCTGAAGCCAGCAATGTCTGATAAAGGCTTTGATTTAGTTTCTGGCTACTTCAAGCTTCTCACAGGCCTCTTCTCATCTTACAGCTGCAGATGGAAAAGCGCCGATTGCTGCAGTAGAAGAAGAAGATGATGTTCCTGGTGAGTGATTGATATGTCTCATCAAAGTGTTGCTGCAGTTTGCATCACCATTCAGAATAAAAGATCATCTCAGCATTTCTCAGTTTGCCTTCCATTAAAATGCTTTTGCAGTCGTATTTGGAAATCACTTTGCACTTGTCATTTATTGCCACAGGATTTCTTCTAGCTTAAAAAAAGAAAAAGACAGATTTGCTTTTCTTCTGGCTCATAAAAAGGGGTCATATGAAGGGGACTCATCAGTTATATTTGATGGTGGTGCAGTGCTGGCTTTTGTTTGAATCTCATGTTCTCTGTTTATAAGATTCTAAGTTTCAGTTTGCTTTTCTTTGTGAAGAAAATGGACCGAGCACATGAGGTTGCCATTACAATAATCTGAGCTTTTTTTCCCAGGACTTCTCTCCCTCCAGCTCAAGCTCTCACTAATGTAACAAACGATTACATATGTACTCAGCAATTGCAGCAGTTGGAGCCCGATGGCGCAGGGGTTAACATCCATTGCCATCACATTGTTATTGGAGTTAAGATTCCTTTTTGTTCTCCCACTGAAGGAACATGTTTACTCAGACCTTTTGAATTGTTTCCATTTGAACCCTCGACCCGCTGAGCTTTGAATTGGATAGGTGGATTTCTCACATTTCACGGCACTAACTGGAGCCAACTTTTTGATGCTCTTTGCCGTCATTTTTACAGCTGCTTTCAGTAGTTGTGAGGGCCTCATATGTCGGGCACATTGCAGTTGATGTAGGAGTGGGAGAGATGAGCAAAGAATTGCATTAAACCAAGGATCACGTTTCACATAAACACACATTTCCTGAATTGTTCTCCAGCACCTTTGAGTCACTTGTGCAGATGGGTATCCATTTACTTTCTTCCCCAATCAGTCAATTTAATGTCTAACCTTTTTTTTTTCAGATCTGGTGGAGAATTTCGATGAAGCATCCAAAGATGAGGCCAACTAGAGGGAACAGGACTCCAGAGTGTTGAAACTTAACAGGACCACGTGGGGCACAAGATGTTGTAATGTCTTATTTCAAGCGGTGGAAAGTTTAACAGTTAAAGTACCTGAGAAGATGAAAAACATGTCAGCTTTTTTGGCTTGTGAGCATTCTGTAATATGTGCAACACCTGAACAAAGTACTTGCATACTCTTAAGTGAATTATTTTTGAGTAATATTTTTAGAGTAGTACTCTGTATTAAAACTGGGGTAGCAGTATTTACGTGAAAGGTATTTTAGTACTCATTCCACCTCCTCTTTGCCACCAGACTCCCCAAATGCTTGTTGTGCTGTGTGGTCAGAGTGAGAGATTGTATAAAAATGTGGTGTTAAAGGCTCACGTTGTCCTTCTGTTTCCTCCATGTTACTGACCCTTAAATCTGTGGCCTCCCTAAAAGCACCAGATCTGGAATAAACCTTTGCTACTGTCAATAAAAAGCTAAAACTTATTTTCTTTTTGTTTTTTCTGCATAAGTACAAGTTCCACAACTGAAATTCTGCAGCTGCTCCTCTAGATTTGGTATGAATGCCAAGAATTGTGCAGGTTAATCTTGGAAGATTGTTCAGAATGCATCAAACCCATAATACACATGCATGTAAGGGGTGAGTGACCATAACTGGACACAAAAATACAAAATGAGCAACTGCATAATTTAATGTAATTTGCAAAAGTCTTGAGCTACCTTATTTATTTGCATTCTACTTCCAAGGAGCCATACTTTTTTTTCCCAAGTAGTCTTGAGCAACAGTTCCAGGCTTGCTGAAGGTCTTGCAGAGTTTTTCTTTGGACATTGGCTGCTTTATCACTTATTTTCAGCCCAATCCTTGTACCTGACCATTCTCACAGGAATGTTTTTTTTTTAAGCCACTTAACACTGAATCATTCAAGTATGGAACAAAAGGCAGCCAACATCCAAAGAGCAGCTTTGAATATCCATCAGAACTATTCCTGAACATTTAAAGAAATTACAAGAAAGTTGCCAAACAGAGTTCAGGCTGTGTTGAAGAATAAAGGTGGGCACACCAAATATTGACTTTCAAGCTCATTGGAATTATACAAACTCTGTTTTTGGTTTACATGCTGTATTTAGATTTATGTTTTTGCACATTTCAATAAATTGCTGCACCTAATTACCATTTCCTCAGCAAAATATAAAATAAGGGGTGGCTTGAGACTTTTGCACAGCACTGTATGTGTGTAAAATTGACACTTTTCAGTATTGTGGTTATCCTCAATACACCAGTCACAACACCCCACCAGCAGCATAGTTGGCAATGAGAATATGGTTTGAATACTAAATCTAAAATTACTGAAATAACTTAGAAGTTACAACTACTATGAAATTTTTTTACAGATATGCCCAAATGATAAATCACACGTTTCCTTTTCTGCTTAAATCACTGAGTGTTGCCATTTGGTACACTTCATTTTCCTTTTTGAGAATATTGGTGATCTTTACAATTCTAATCTATTGCAGTCTTTATTCTCAAATACTAATGTGTCTTGTGCGTATTAGCAGGCTAACATGCTAAACTAAGAGAAGCATGGCAACCAGAA
Organism: Bujurquina vittata; assembly: GCA_015106715.1. NCBI lineage: Eukaryota > Metazoa > Chordata > Actinopteri > Cichliformes > Cichlidae > Bujurquina > Bujurquina vittata. The sequence goes on along the minus strand of VUQK01027403.1, from coordinate 24,437 downwards.
TCAGTGCGTTACCATTTAACTCAAACAAAATAAATGCTCCTGGCATAGAAGCAGACTTTTAGCAGAGACATAACTGAAGGTCTTTAAAGCCAGTTGCCATGAGTCAATATCTGCTTCACTTTTAGCTGAAATGTATGTCAGAAAGTCAATGTTGATTTCACAATTTTATTTTCCAAATGGCTTTTTCCAGTTTTTTGAACAGCTATTGCTGCAATCTGTATGAGCAATTTAGACATTTTGGATTAAAAA
>VUQK01027403.1:0-17749 GCA_015106715.1 Bujurquina vittata | reverse complement strand
CCATAAAGACATGGATGAGCCAGTTTGGTGTGGAAGAATTTGACTCTGTGCAGTCAAATTCTTCCACACCAAACTGGCTCATCCATGTCTTTATGGTCCTTGTTTGTGCTTGAGCTGGAAGGGGCCATCCCCAAACTGTTCCCATAAAGTTGGGAGCATGAAATTGTCCAAAATGTCTTGGTGTGCTGAAGCATTAAGAGTTCCTTTCACTGGAACTAAGGGGCTGAGCCCAACTCCCGATAAACAACCCCACACCATAATCCCCCCTCCACCAAACTTTACACTTGTTATAATGCAGTCAGACAAGTACAGTTCTCCTGGCAGTCGTACCAACATCTTTCACTAGAAAAATCTTCAAATGTATTTGAACTTGAGTTCAGTACTTGATTATTATTGCTGACCATGTCCATCCCTTTGTGACCACAGTGCACCCATCTTCTGATAGTTGCTTCCTGCAGAATAATGCACTGTCACAAAGCTCAAATCTTCTCAGTTTTCTTGAACATGACAATGAGGTCCTGTACTCCAATGGAGTTGACTCCACAGTCAACAGATCTCAATCCACTCAAGCACCTTTGGGATGTGGTGGAAGACTCCCAACATGGATGTCGAGCCGACAAATCTGCAGCAACTGTGTGATGCTATCATGTCATTATGGACCAAAACCTCTGATGAATGTTTCCAGCACCTTATTGAATTAAATCATTTCTGAAGGCAAAAGGGGTCCAACCTGATACTAGCACAATGTACTTAATAAAATGACCAGTTTGCATATGTCTTCATTTCTGGCTAAAGGCTGTAAGCAATTGATCCCCACTTGTGTGGACATGTGTTTCAAATAATATTCAAATTATATAATTAAGTAGGGGCTTATGTGAGAAAAGGTAAAAAAGCAGAACAATTCAGAGCTTGTTTACATATTCCTTTGAAACAGTTTGGCAGATTAATGACCGGGAATTCAAACATCCTTCCAGCAGTGATTATTTTCACCTCAAGGTCAACCTTACAACATAATAATCCGATTTAGAGGTCGCAGAAACTATTTCTTCAGAATCAGTGAAATCCTTTTATTCAGACATAAATATGGAATTATCCTTTTTTCCCCTGGTGTTATGTTGTTTGTTTTATAATCTACATATTTCTGCATCCATCTATCTATCTATCTATCTATCTATCTATCTATCTATCTATCTATCTATCTATCTATCTATCTATGTTCTCATAGTGTTTGTGTTCTTTGACTTTCTTTGTTTGTTTTGCAAAGTAGAGATTTCTTAATGGTGTGATTAGGCTTTGCAGGATAAACAGTATTTAAGCCCCTGGAGTATTTATCCCGTGCGGCATAAACAGAAGATTTATTAGTGATTTTTTTCTGTATAATTTATTTAAAAAATCAAATTAACTGCTTGGTATCAATGCCAGCTTTTCTGTAATGCTTCTTTGGACAATGTATACAGTTAGCAGACACCTATTTCCTCACTCATGGTTATGCAATGTTTATTTAGACTCACTAATCTGTCACCATGTCACTTTAACCTTTAGAAAAGCATAGATACAGAAACAGGGAATTTTGTGAGATAAAACAATTATTTAGACTATTGTCTTTAAATAAGGCTTGTGTCAAAATTAAAACTCATGCACATTTTTTAAAAATGTTTATTGTATTTAAGAAATCAACGGAGGGTTTGGAAGGTGAAGTTGTTTGTCTCAAAATCTGTTTTTCTTGGACTGCACTTGAAAAGTTTTTAGCTGGAAAAAAGACTTCATTGAAACAGTGATGGCAGCTGTGCTGGGACAGAAAGCCTTCTTGTGTGTGTGTGTTTTTTTTTAGTATAGTCTTTTCTATCTCACACTAATTAGTGGCTTTGTTTCCTGTTGTTTTGATGCAAAAAATGATGAGGATGCTTTTCCTGAGGCCTTTTTGTCCTGTTGCTTTTTGTTTTTCAAAGCCTCTAATGAGGAGGTTAAGGGTCATGGCACATCCACCACACTGCTCCAACAACACCAGAGGGGGTCCTGGAGGAACAAAAAACCCCAATAATAATAATAAAAAATTAAAGCTTCCAGGTCAGTTGCACTGAAGATGTTGTCATGTTCTGTGGCTCAAGATCAAATGCAACTCCGTGAGAATCAGTGTGCGTTTTTGTGTGAGACGAATTACACGGTGCACTGCTCTCGCCATCTACAGGAAGCGTGGATCGCATGCACGGAGAACAATATGACCAGAAAACAGCAGATTGCTGCACCTGACCTACTGAAAGGAAAACCTCCAGAAACAGTCATTTCAGTTATTTCTTAGTTGTGTCTGCACTTGCGCCAGCAGATGGCACCAAAATCTTATAAGTCCTGAACTCGGCTTTGTCCTGCTCTCAAACCTTCATCTCCCAATGAAGCAAGACAACACTTTCTGGTGGGCGCAGTGAAATTAACTGAAATTGCTGACTGTATGAAAGCTGGAGCCTCATTTTTATTTAATCTGGTGCTCATTATCAGTCAGGGGTATAGGTTTGGGAGCGGCTGGGGAGCAGGGATGGTGGGAAACCTTTCCTCTTTTTTCTTATTATGTCTGCGTAAATCGTTATCCTCTGTGTATGGCTATGATGAGAATCCAGCTGAAAACGAAAGAGGTCTGTTTTTTCCAGCCGACGGAAAAAGGAAGTAAAGAAATCCCACGCAAATTAAGCACTGATATGAGACAGCTGTCTTTCTGCCCTCAGAGCACAAGCCGTTTTTATTTTTCTCGACTGCCCTTCAGGTCATTGTAATTAAAACTTTTACTCCAACTTTTGTGATCCTAAAGTAGATCATGCAAAAATCCCAAATGGACTTACAGTGCTGCAAGATATGAAAACGCCAGATACACCTGATGCCACTACATTGTATAGCCACATTTACAGTCAGTGCTTAATGCTAAAATAACAAGAAGAAAAATAAGGACTATATGTCAGGTATTTCTATTGTCAAAGCCCATAAAGGTTCTTTCACTATATAGCTACACCCCTGCAAACTTCATTCATTTGTGATCTCATATAGTCTCTGCAAGAAAACTGAGCATCAAACAACTGTCATGGGGCCACTTTCGTAATTTTTTTTTGTCTTTTATCTTTTTGTTATCTGATCTCAGGTGGACAGGTGTGTCGCTGAGCAGGTATTCGTCTGGCTGTGGGTGGAGTTTACTGTTCAGCTCATCTCTTTATGTACTTAATGTACCCAAGTGATGGGTATTACAGACCTGGAGGTTGCTTCAGCTCTTTGCCGGGTCTTTCCACTCTGCCATGGTAAAGATTGGGTCCACCTTGTTCCTTGCTCATTAATTCCCTCTATCCTCTTCCACATATCTCCCGTGCACAGGCCTCACCTCCCTTTAGTTTTTTTGCCTACACTTCCAAACCAAACATGACAACAACTAAATAAAAACTAATCTTTTTCTTCTTTTTGTGGCTGCTCACTTTAGGGGTCACCACACCTTCCATCTCATCCTTACATCCTCTTCTGTCACACCAACCTTCACTACAGCCCTTCACGCCATCCATGAATATTCTCTGCGGCCTTCCTCTTTTCCTTTTGAGTGGCAACTCCATATTCAACATCGTTTGCCCAGTGTATCCACTATACCTCCTTTGTACACCTTATCCGGCTCAATCATTAATAATGCCTACGTAATTATATAATAATACATTAGAATTCCATGAAACACACTTCTCAGGCATGTATTTATACTATATTTATCATCAAATCAGCTGGTGCTAAAAGTAGTTACAAAAAAGAGTTAAAATACTCAGAGACTGCATTAAAAATGCTCAAGTAAAAGTGGATCAGAAAATTATAAATTCCATCATCCCCATCAAGAAGATGCAGGCTACGACTGTTTAAAATCAAGAAAATAAGACCAAATAAAGGTGATTATGTATTAATGTGCATTTTAACGTTGGTTAAAGCTGCTTCGCAATTAAAGTGTGAAATACACGAGGTAGAAAAACTCATCCTAGCGATGAACCTCCAGTTTCTGGTTTCTGTGCAGGCGCAGTGACGTCACGCATGCTGGTATCTGATTGGAGGAAATTAAAATTACAAACACTAAATGCAAGCGATTAATTGTAAAAAATGGAAATGCTAAATTAAGCATTAAATGTCATTATGAGCTCACTATACCGGGACCAATAAATGTATAGAGACGTTACCAAGCGCATGTCGCGTCCATGTCTGGCCCTGCCTCCAGAGGTTCACTCATGCAGCTTGAAGGGCTGGACCAAAAAAAAAAAAAAAAAAACAGTCAGCGAAGGAAGGAAAAAACTCTGGCGACACCTGCAAACTCCTAACCAACTTTCTCTCCTCGGCGCAAAAACATGGAGAATGCTGAAAAAAACAACTCATTTGGAATCAAAACGGCATAGAAGAAAAGTATGTTTATTAGTCGCACCTACGCAGAGGAGAAAAGAGCGGCGGAAACACTTTGCAAATAGACTCCAGCAGCGAGCGAGCGGAGGGAGGAGAGCGCAGCAGGTAATGGGAAGCTCATTCATCCTCACTCGGAAAAGCAGCTTTTCATGGAAGCTAGTGTGCAGACAGTGAAACTATATCTATATAAACTTAGGCTTGCTAATTGTTCACTGACTTGTGGATGGAGTGAAATGCTGGTGTGTTCAAGGGCAAAAGGCAAAAAGCGTGTTTTTCAGGGTTCAGCGCCTCCTTTTATTAAATGTTGTCTATTAAGACCCACTGCTGTGATCCCCGACAGATAAATGTATTTCCTGAGTGCATTTGACTGGTTTATGGAGGGGTTTTCACTTCTTAGTGACAGCAGTAGAGATCATTAGTTGTTCATATGAGCACGCTTATTATGTGTGCAGTCGCCTGCTTTCACTTCTTTGTGTGGCTGCTTCATCCATTATCGTGAGAGCGAGCTTGTTTTCCTTTAAGCAGTGTATTGCATTGGGAATTTGACAAGCCTAATTTACAGGGTGGCTGTGTGTTGACACTCATAAATAGTCGTGCATTGTTAATATGTGGACTCTTTTATTAAATTTCTACTCCGTCTTAAAAAGCGTGGAATTTAATCTGGCGCGCGTCGCAGTGCAAGTACAATACGGCGAAAGCGTAAAAATGCATGCAGCAGACAGTGGCATGTGAAAGGGAATTATTTAATCGTGCATCATCTGAAAGAAAAGTCAAATGACAACAGGTTGTGCTTGCTCCTTTCTATAGATGTCTGTATTTATTCCAAATGCTTTTTGACGGCGTGCGTTAACTTGTTATGCGCAATCTTTGTTTTGTTTTTTTTCTCACGCTCTGTTCTGCCGTGCGTGGCCGCGACTCAGATCAGGTTTCTCCTTTATATTGAACAGTCAGACTGAGGACAATGAATGACACAAATTCTTCTGAGAGTGTAAAAAATAGACAATGAGCCTTGGGTTTAAGGGTAATCCTTAGGTAATGGTGTGCCTTGTTTAGTTTCCTGCTCATCTTTCTTTTCACCCACAGACTTTTCAAAAGTTGTTTTTGAACTCAAGAAGCGCAAATGGTCTCGCTCGGATCTTGTTTTGGTCTTTCTATAAAGGAAAGCTGAGCAGAAAATGCACAATTGTTGACCTATTGGGGCACAACCCTTCAAACTAGGGCAAGACAGATAAACCTTCTGTAGTTCCACATCACATTGGTGTGATCCCATGAATATGACTGAAAACTGAGACACATGTCCAAGTCTGTGGTTTTCCACACTTTTTTTTGGTAAAATGCCCTCTGTGCACAGTATTAAAGTGTGTAAACATGATAGTGATATTACTGTTAGAATATAGCTGTAAGCAGCAATGAGGAACCCAAGCAGCAGGATGCAACAGTTGCTAGGAAACAAGTAAGGATGGAAATTAAGAGGAGGTAAGAGCTGCTAGAAAGTTGTGCGGTAAAACACATTTTTGTTAATTAAAGTGCCCCTCAAGGGTGTAATGACACCAAATTCCTTGTGTGTCCTCAGGGAGAGGTCCAAAAGAGTACTGTGAAACCTGGTCAATGCCAAAGCATTGCAGAGCTATAAGCTCGCTTCCTTTTTGGCGACTTTGCTATAAAATGGCATTAATTGTTGCGTGCAAATTCTTCTGCAAGCCAAAATGAAATGTGATAACTTTTGTGAGACTTGCTTTCAAGATCAGATATACCAAGTTTTGTGAAAATCGTACAAAATTTGCAACCTGTGAAAAAATTAGTTCCACTTTGTATGAAATCCAATATGGCGGCTCAGTCAGTTTAGTCAACATCACAACTTGGTACTTATCGGGCTCAGGATCTCTGACAGTATTATCCGACACACACACGCCATTGGAAATCCAAACGTGAGCCGTTATTGGTCAAAACACATTTTTACTAATTATAACGCCCCCTACAGGTCAAGTGTCACCAATGTTATTGTGCTTCTTTTTGAAGGGGTCCCAAGACTATCAAGTTTGGTTTTGATAGGTTAAAGCATTGCCGAGATATGAGCTCAGTTCCTGTTTGGTGACTTCACCTCTGATTTTGATTGGTTCTGACAGGCAAGTGCTTTGAAAAAATCAAAAGTCCATTCGATAGCTTTTGTGAGGCTTGTCCTGAAGGTGATCTGAGTCAATTTTGTTGAACATTGGACAAACCGTGCAACCTGTGAAAACTTCTGAAGGATTTCAAGAAAATCTAATATAGCGGAAAATCCAATATGGTAGACAATGAAGTCATAGGGGGTGTTGATCCGAGGATTAAAACGGTACTTGGAGTTCCAAAATCAGCCATGCGGATCACAAGTTATGGTTGCAAAGCCAAGTCCAACTTTGCCCCAATGTTGGCACTAGAACGCTCAAGATTGTGACCCATAACTTGGTGCAAATGAAAATGAGACTGACCTGAGAAAGTGTACCAAATTTCACCTGCAACCTACAATCACTATGGGTGCTTCGCTGCTTGACCCCCAATAAAGCTTCAGGACTTTAGTTGTAGTGTTACAGTGTAATGTGACTGTACCTGCAGTAAAGATACTGGATACCTGGTGTTGGTTGCAGGTTTATTTTGACAAAACAACACATGAACAATAATATATGACATAATATTGGGTGTAATACAGGGGGTCATTTATCTTAGAGTAAGAATATTAAATTAACTCACCTGCCCTCCTTTAATTTACATACTTTTATGTAGCGTAAGTGTCATCAGCAAAAAACATTCAATAATCGCAAAAATACGTGTATTGAGATCAAAGCTAAGGAGATTATTCAATTAATAAATCTGTAAATTAGCAGGAGATGAGTTTAAAAACTGTTTGGATTAAAGATATCTTTGAGTTTTGGACTTTTGGTCAAAAAAAAAAAAATCAAGCTGTCATTGTGGGCTATGAGAATGTGTCACAGGCTCTAAGCAGTAGAGTAGTTGCAGTTTAAACCAGAATTGTTAATGCTGAGTGGGACCTGAAAGATGAAAGCAAATGATTTTGCAGGAACTCACAAAAGAGCAGGTTTATTATGTTCAGTATACACATGCGAGCATAAAGAGAAATAATCTACTGAGGCGCAGGATCAAACTGTACAGGCTTGTTGGAGGTGCCCCAGCTCATACAGATGGGTGTCTAGACAAAGCACGGCCTGCAGACCTGCTGTGCAGCTTTGAAGTCATGCACTATTCACAGCTGAGAGTGAAGTCACAGTGGATCGGGTGTGTGCTGATGATACAGTTACCATTTCTACCACTGCTGTATCCTGTCTGAAGAGCTGAACTCTGTACCTAGTGTAGCTATTGTTTTTCATTCACACAGGACAGTCAGAGTCTTCATCTTACTCTCCTCAGGAAATACATGGCACATAAAGTAGCATATGATCTCAAAGGTCTGACTTTGGGAGACAGCGTGGCCAGGAAGCAGGCCAGGTTTTAAAAGTTAAAGTTTCACCCCAAACATCTGTTGCCGGGCACAACAATAAACCCTGTCCCGCCCCGGCAGACGGTTCAGCCTATTTGAATGTTGCTCGTTTCGCCAAGAGGTCACTCTCCAAACACCGAATCCCCGAGAAAACACACAGGTCCTATATTCCATGCTCATAATTTCCCAAGGTGTAAAAATTTGATCTAAAATAACTAATTTTATGTTCAGTTAAAATTTTTTGTAGGAGCTTTATCTCATAAGGAGAAAATATGCGATTTGTCCTGTGGGCGATAATAGGGGAACTGAGTGATTACACTGATAGAGTCGGATAATGTGTCAAATCTGGAATATATCCTGAACAAATGTCACATGTCCATAAACAATAATGGTATGCTTCTTCTCGCAACAAATGAGGATGATGTCTTTTATTTCACCCGAGATAAGGCCAAAAATATGTGTAATTTCAACCAATGTTGAAAAATGGTGAAATATTTAATTCTTCAGTTGCAGAATGGCTTCAAATTAGAGTAGGTGGTGCTCTCATTAACCCAATGTTTTAGTAATCCTACTATTTCATCTCCAGGTCTTTGGTGGATGGAGAGAAAATGGAGGTGAACCGAAGGGAGGTGCCTTTATATGTAAGTGACTGCATCCTTTGCTTAAGTGTGCCTCTGAGATGTTTGAGTAATATATTTTTGTTTAATTCCCCTTTCCTCTCTCAGTGCTGACTCTCCCTGTGTGCACTGGTTGACTAGAAAGCCTTGTGGCGCAGGTGAAACCCAAGCCAGCAGGGTTTCAGCCCCAGGGGAAGCCGGGCTTTTACTCAGCCGCTCACCACATGACAAGGGCTTCTGAAAGCATGGCTTCCGTGAGCATGGGACTAAGAATACAAGAGCATGCTTGGCTCGTTGAGGACCACACATGACACAGTTTTAAAAAAAAATGTAGATTTTCTTTTGTAAGATTGTCATGGTTGTTTGTTTCAAACCTTTTTGACATTTTAGAACACTTGTTTTTGCTTCATTTCTTCTGTCTTTTCTCCTTCATATCGCTCTCTCTGAGCCTTTCGGCCTCTTTCTCTCTCTCTCCCTATTCTCCTGTAAATGTGGAAGCCTGGGTGGGCCGATCACTGAAGCGTTGCCAGATTTCTGGTAAGCAGAGCGTCTGCTTGTTTTGCTGTGTCACCAGTTTGAGAGAGAGGGGGGAGGGGACTCGCCATGAAATCGTTGCCTCCATTCACTCATAGAATCGGATGGAGGACCGGTCTGAAGCCCAGACATGTGAATCATTATGGGCTCTAGCACTTACACACACTAAGAGGAAGCGGTGTCTCCACCCTCAGAGGTCACAGCTGAACAGGAGCAACTCTTACCGCTGAATGAGATCCAGATTTCAATGCTGGGCTTTGTGTAGACAAGCCGTGGCACACTGCTGTGATATAAAGACTGCTATTGTAGCACGCCTAGTAAAGTTTTATGGTGCACCTCCACACACGCAACGTAGTGTCAGGCCCATAGCAAATACAGAAAGATGAGATCGGAGGTGAGAATGGAGGAATGGCTGCCGTGAATTGGATGGAAAAAGTGTTGAAGTTCCTGTGTGGAAGGAGGTTTTATTGAGCTGCAGTTCTAGCTTCAGATTCATGTGAAAGTGATTTTGTTTGTCCAGGTGCGTGATTGAATTAGACTTCTGCCCCTGCAAGAAGAATGTGGGGCCATGTTGGTGAGTTGGAAAGTGCTATTCTAGCACTGCAGAGGCTGGATTAACTGTGTTTCTCAGTTGTAGCGACGCCAGCAGCTTGATTCATTTGATGGTTTGCCACCCCGTTCATTGATAGTGAAAGATCTGAGACCTAGGATGAATGGGATAAATTTGACTCATTCTCCTCAGTATTTCTGTCACGACAGCAGCAGGTTGATGTCTCCTTTTCAAAAATCCAAAGATTTTACAGGGATAGTGCACAATAAAACATTAACCTTGTATAAAACCAGGAGAGATTCATTGTGCCAGTATTATTTTCCAAAACAGAGAAAAAGGGTCTGCACACCAGCAAAGCTCCTGCTAGTGTGTGGTCCCCTTTTTCTCTGTTTCCATTAATTTTTTTGGCCCAGCACCCAGCCTTCAATTACTCTTTGGATGTGCGTGTCCTTCCTTCTCTCTTCCAATATTATTTTCCACCTGTAGTCCCTGGGCAGGTAGGTAGAACAATAAGGTGGTAAAAACAGTAACTATTTTAACTGATAAACATCAGGATGTTAGCAGTGCTGTTGTGAGCAAGTTAGCACACTAGTGTTAATGTGTAGCTTAAGGTACTTTGCCTAAGTGCGTGACCAATCTGGATCTGGCCAAGGTTAGAGCCCAGAAGGATTTTTAAGATCAATACTGATACCAATATTTGGTGGTTTAAGAAGCCGATATTCAATATGTTGGCTGATTTTTTTCTCTCGGAAAATATAAACAGATTTTTTCCCAAAGTTATGTGCAGTTATTTAGTTATGTGCTGACCGACTCTGCTTTGATCAGATGGTTGTCATTTGGGGCATTCCACAGGGACGTTGCAGAGTGCCCTCTGGTGGACAAGCTATGTAACGTTCTCTCTCATAACATAGCTAAAGCGTGTTTCTCTTGTCCCTTTTTTAAATTTTTTAAATTTATCAGCCATTATAAATGCAGAAACCAATAGATCGGCAAAAAGTTAATATCAGCTGATATTAATAATGATAATAATAATAGACCAGGTGGATCCTGATACCAACATGATACCTTTTTTATATTGTTCTATTGGCTACATTTTTATAAGCAACATTCTCTGCATTATTATCTGTGAAAATGTTTTTATTTTGGCACATATCAATATATCTGGCGGCAGGATACATCTTATCAGTCGATATTACCAGTTAATCAATATATACTCACCAGCCATTTCTTTAAGCACACTTGATCAGCTGGTCATGAATACAAATATCTAATTAGCCAATCACGTAGCAGCAACTCAGTGTATTTGGTCATGTAGATGTTTAGGCAAGATGACCTGTCAAAGTTGAAACTGAGCATCAGAATGAAGCAGAATGTATTTCAGAAACTGCTAATTTTCTGAGATTCTCCATCTTTAGGGTTTCCAGAGGTCATACAAAGCAACACTAACTCAAATAACCACTCGTTACAAACAAGGCCTACAGAAGAGCATCTCTGTGTGTCTCTGTGTACACCACAGTGGACCCATCTTTTGGTAGCTACTTCAAGCAGGATAACATTTCATTTCATGTTAGTGAGTTCACTGTAATGCTATCATATCAGTATTTCCAGCAACTTGTTGAAGCCACACCAAGAATTTCAGCCATTCTGAAGGCAAAAGGGAGTCCAAGCTGGTACTAGGAAGGTGTCCCTAATAAAGTGGCTGGTGAGTGTATTATTGGGCTCTACTTAAACCACTACAGATTTGCTTTGAAGACTATTTTTTTCTTAATAGCAGCTATTATGTCAGCACAGTATGGCTACATTTTCACAAATGGAGATAGATTAAGCGTAAATTTGTTACAGTTTGTTAGTTTGAGTGTGGTTTGATAGTGTAATCGCAGTTTCATTTAAACTGGCAGGTATGTTTGCGTAATGGCTTATGGGTTTTTCCTTTTAAGTGCTGTGATGATTGTGTTTGCTTTTCACATGTCAAACCAACAAAACCACTCGCTTTTCCAAATATTTATTGATGCAGAATAACACAGTTAGTCATAAAAGAAGAATAAGAAAACATTACTTCACCAAATACACACGATGCCCCATTACAGCTGCTTTCTCAAATGTCAGAATTATTCATGTCAGTACTTCTTGGGAGTATTTCATAACAGCGAGTCTACCGGCAGCACTGTTCTTTGAGATGAATGCTTATGGCACTGAAGTGGCCCCTTCTGACATGTAGACTAGTTATTAGTATCTCATTTGCACAGCAGATTAAATCAGAGGTATGTGTCTCAGCTGAGTGTGAGAAAAAAACCCTCTGTGCAAACTGGCTGTCACTCTCAAGACTCTGGAATTTATATTAGTTCATGGTGTCATTGTGGTATTGTGTGATGTATTGTCCCATACTTGTGGTTGCTTAATGCGATGTGTTTGTGTCTGAATATTGGTGAATTTATCTTCTCAGAGCGTGTGGAAGTTAGTGGAGTGGTGGCCTCTGTTGTTCTTTGATCAAAGTATGAGTATGAGGGTTTAGAGTGACTGCATTGGGAGGTTGGTTTTTTTGGTACTTTCAGATATTTGTGTCAGTTTAAAACTATGCTGTGGAAAACTGACATCAATAAGTCTGCGCTGAGGTGAACTGACTGTTATTGGAGCTGTTTTTGTTGTTGCAGTGGCACTCGTCTTGCTCCCCTGACGTCACCTGGGTGATACACTCGGGAGATCATTGCAAAGAGCTGTAGAGCTGACAACTACAGGTTTCCTGGAGACCAGGCAGCAGATTTGATGTTGTTTTTCCCCCCACTGAATGGACAATAACATGTGGAGGTTATAAAACCATCTCTCTGGCGCGTCATTAGATTTAGTGTTTTAATAAAAATAAACATTGAAACAAAATACAGACCAGTTCTCATGTCACACAACAGCAAAAGCTCCCCATAGATTTCTGTCAGGCATATATAAAAATCCTTAAAATTTCCCATGTGGAAGTCATGAAGTAAAACCCACAAGGTGTTGAATATTTCATTGTTACTGGATCGTGTTGTGTCATGATGATGCTCTGGCCATAGATCACATCTGTGTGTCGACATATCACAGCCCCAGCCCCTCTGTTCTCCTCCCCAAGGCTCAGGAGGCACAGTTCAGTATCTGTACGATCAAATTTTGCTGGCCTTAAAGTAATATTATCTGAGGCCATGGCACAATGTTGAGACAATTAAGTGGAAACTATAGCCTCTGTGGAGGACTAAAAATACAATCACGCAATATCATAGCAGTGTTCACATCTGCTCATGTCTTCTATTGACATTTAAAAAGAAAAATATATAAGATTGTATGTAGCATAAATATATAAACCAATTCGATCACTTTTTAAGAATTTTACTTTTATGAATGACTCTTGATGTGGAGTTAGGCTTGCAGGAAGTCACGAAGGCTACACAAGCACGAGGACAAACTCTTATCTTTTGTTATGCGGAAAAACAATCAGTGATAAGTGTGCACTAAGTGGTACTGCAGCTAACCACTGAGAGTGGAGAAACTGCAGCTTGAGTCAGACATGTTTATCACTTCCAAATAACAGCTTTGCAAACAACAGGAAGATAGCAACTCTTGAAACCTCCAAGGGTTTAGAAAGAACAGGGGTAAAGGTTAAAAACCTGACTGAAACCAGATTTAATGTGCAGTCAAAATGACTCTAGACTTTATGCTGCTGCAAGGATGATTAACCTGTAAGCAAGGTGATTTCAGATTCTCCTGCTATGATGCTAAGAGAAATTAAGACTGAGGAACATGTGGCAAAGACACAAAACATCTTTAGAAAACAATGCACTCTTTCAGTGTAAAGTGAAGCTGATGTAGACACTGCAAATGCATTAAAACACAACGTATGTTTTATATCAAACTATGACACAATTTATCTGGTATGCCAGATTCCAGCTGTCAGCTAACACTCTTATGGAGTAAAATGAGACTGAAGAGATGAATTCCAGTGTTTAGTTATCTATACTGAAAGAGGACAGCGATTACAAGAAACAGTCATTCTTCCAGCATATTGCTGATTTGATATCACTGAGTCCTTGGCTACAGAAGCATTCTCATTGCACTGTCTGCACTGAAATATCATGAAAATCTGGTTTGTGTTTGTGCTTGTGTGAATCGGTACTTTCATATTTTCTGCTGCTATCCTCATTAGCTCGTAGAGAATCGTAGAGAAAAGTTGTGATAGTCATTAGGATAATGTGGGAAAAAAGGCTAAAGTGGATTATAAAGTAGAATTTCAGTAAGATGGATTGTGAGAACTGAAGTGGCGTTTTCTTCCTGGAATTCAGTACGGTGAGTACACTGAATGTTAAACTAAACTCTAAAAAAACTGTGGTTGAGCATGCAACACCCTCAAACTCTGAGCAACCACTTTCAGTAACAAAGCAAGGCACAGGTCACCTGGTGGGAGGCAGTCTGTCTCCAAACAGTTGCATTCCAACTTGGACTGACTACAGTCACTCTCAGATCAATTTTTGAAGGGTTGCAAATAATTGCCATGCAATTTATAAGTGCAGAGAGACTGCACTTATGTGGAAATCAGTCTGAGTCAGCCTACACCGATGACGCAACTTGTATGTGGCACATCTCTTTGCAGTAGTTGACTTGACTCAACTGGTTGCCAACTAGTTGTATCCTGATTATATAAAAGCAAGTTTGCAGAGCATATGTACCATTTTGCAGCAAATATGTTACTATTTGCAAAGGAATTTCTGAATATATGTTTTAAATCTGTGAGGTTCTGGCTCGACTAAAGTGAATTTCTGTTTAATGTGAATTTCTGTAGACTGCAACAGATTTGCAGTACACAGTACGATTTTCACAGTCAATTGCCATGTTATCACAAACAGATGCATGTAATTGCCAACCTGACCTCCAAGTTGACTCACAAAGTTGATTACGTTGGCTGATTTTTTTTTTCTAACCCCAGGGACAAGTGGAGGCTCATGTACGGCTACAAACCAGAGTTTCTGAACATGCAGATTTCTACGTTGTTGTACAAGGCTCTAGACTTACACACGTGACTACAGCGAAAAGAGCCGATGACGGGTTGACTCTTTGCTTCACAGTTCCAGGTAGGGCCTTCAGTCAACCACTTTGGCTCTTACTTTGTCATCACTTCCTGCTTGGAGCTTTTAGGATTTTCTCTTTGTCCCACAGGCCACAACCTTGAGGAAGTTGTCTCTGTCACATCCTACTTTCACCTTCAGAACAAAGTCAAGCCATGTGAGGGGGAAGCATCTCTTGAGTACATCAGGGACGTTGCCCAGGAAGCAGCGGAGTACCTAAGTGAAAACAGGGATCAGCTCGACCCCCAGAGCTACCTAGAGATCCTGAAGAAGTTTCCTATTTGTGCACAGGGAGCTAATGATGAACAGTTAGGCCGCATTGAGCAGGAGGTGGAGCTCAGTCAAAGTTCAGCTGATCTTCAGCTGCTGGATGAGAAGATCACACATGCTCTGGCTAACATGGATTACCCTCAGCAGTGGAAAATGGACAGTCAGTCTGAAGAAGGTAATTAAATGGAAGTGCAGCTGTAAGTCAGAGGTCTTTTTGTTGAAACCTCAGTAGCCACTTTCACCACAGAAAGTTTTTGACTCTACAGCACAAATGTGTTTTCAAATTGTGTAGTGCAAATTGTTTTAACCTAAAAAAAAAGACCCAACCTGAATGAAACAAAATACATCCAGAAGTTAATTTTTCTGACATTTAGAAAGATGAGCACCTTTTTTAAAAAACTTGGTTTTGTTTGCTTCTTTGAGCTTTTTGTTCTGCTCTCATTCACTGAAAAGTACGATGTCCATTAATTACATAATGAATATAATCTCTTTAAGAGATAATAGTCAGACATAAATGAAAGACATGTTCGGTGCACTTGTTTCATTTGTGTTTGACTGTTATAGGTGCATCACAATACAATAATAAGTCCTTTAATAACGGCAGTAACATTGTTTAGACTGCTAATCTCAGCTCAGTATGATGGCACTGAGAGTAGTGCCTAATATTTTTATTTCAGGCACACAGCTCTGTGAGCAAAGAGGTCCCACCTACATGCTGTTCAACCCTTCTGTTTGAAAGCGACAGCCAATCAGAAGAAAGTTGGCCTGAAAAGGAAAGGTGCTGAAACAGTTTCAGACAAAGGTTGAACTGAGTGGTTGCAGCAAGATCTGGTATAAGATAATATCAATAAATCTAAAACATAGAGCTGGAAATGAGTCCCCATTATTTTTGTATCTTGATGTCACAAAATAAAAGTTAAAAAAAATAATTATAGAAACAAGTTTTTGATGAAAGGACAGTATTAATCCTGCAGTAGTAGTTTCAAACCCAATGAGACCTGACTGTACGGCTCACCTCGTTCATCACATGATTCACAGGACCAGGCAGTGAGTTGGGCAGAGGCTGGTGTGCTCCAAAGACAAAGCAATTATTGCCATTATTCCTCCTCAGTCAGATTAAAGTTGTCCCACAGAACTCTGTGGCTGCTAAATCAACTCCCACAATCCTTTGCACTGCACTTCCATTGTTAGATATTTATTATATTTTGAGCTCTCTGTTTTAATAAAAAGGATTAAAATGCTCAACAGTATAATGAACATAAGAAATTAAGAATTGCATATCCCTGTCCAGATGTTTCATTATGTCCTTACAATTCCAGACTGCTTGTATTCATCGTAAAAAGGAAATGAGACTAGAGGCAGCCTAAAGCCAGTATATTCACATGTCCTGCTGAGGGGTGCATACAGCCTGTGTGCCCTCTCTTATAGTTATGGTCATTGTTTGCTTAAAAAAAGCAAATGTTGATGCAAAATGTGGGCGAGGTGCAAATGCAAAGTAGCTGTTGGCCCCCATTGCCCTGCAGGGCACTATCAGCAATGACAACGATTTGACAATGACGTGCTTGTTTGTTGAACTTTGCATAAAGAGCATGTGCAGCGTTTGCTCCCCCTTGGTTTCTCCGAACTGGGTCACAATTAATAGCACCATTGTTGAGGTGGCCGGACATTTCAGTTCATCTTGGGTTTTCGGTAAGAACTGGAAAGGAGAAGAGAAATAGGCGAATTCTTCTGTACATTGTTTCTGCACTGGAAAGCCAGCGCCATGGTAACTCTCACAGATAGGGGGAAGAACCAAAGATTAAACCTTCTTCCTGTGCCTACACGATAACACAGATTTTGCATTAGCTGCTCTTTGCTGCTGCCCTGCGTTAGACTACTGACTGTTAAAAGATCATTCGGAGTCAATGGGAACAACAGCTCTTGGCATGCCCTCATACTCATTGTTTATACTCTCTCATACTCCAGTGAACGAGAGGCTAGAGCTAGCAGCTGTGTCACAGCAGGTGTTTGTTCAGGGAAGCATTTGGTTTTACTTGGTAATAATAATATTCATGTACCGCATGCTGGTATAATGCAGAGTCACTCATTCCTTGTCTGCACAGTGTCCTGCTGTTGTGCGTTCATACATCTGCACAGAGTGACCTAACATGATCTGCCTAAAGTCTGTTTGAAGTAGCAGGCCCAATTATGGATTCTTAAGGATGATTCTGATACTTTGGAGTTTACAAATATATATACGTCAACTGAAAGTATTTTTTTTACATTAACAAATTACACAAATAATCCCAGTACTGATTACTCAGGAGAGACATGCTAATAAGCTTGTTCAGTGTCTTTCTCCCTCCATATAATTTTCTCTTTGTCTTTTCTTTGTCTCAGCTGCCCAACCTCACCCCAAAGAAACCCTTCTTCACTTTGCAGTACGTTTAGGTTTGGTCCACCTTGCCCAATTCTTAATTCACCAACCACAAGGTCAAAGGGCATCAACCTTACCCCCTCAGGAGGCAGACACACCCCTCCAGCTGGCTGAAAAGTATGGAAGCATGCCGTGTTCACTGTGCTAGCAGCATGTCTGTTGTTGAATCCTGAAACATAGTGAGCGTATTACTGTAATGCAGTACATAATTACTTTCATGAAGTAATTATGCACTGCATTAACTTCTCCTTCAGCACCACCTTTAGCAGCTTCTAGAAGTCATTTAATATGCACTTTCATTAAGCATAGGAGCCATTTTTTTCTCAGAGTATATATTTTATACACGATAAACCTCTAACATTTCCACTTGGAGTAATAACATTGTAATGACTGAACTTGAGATGT
>VUQK01027401.1:22056-33573 GCA_015106715.1 Bujurquina vittata | reverse complement strand
ACTCACACAGACACACTACAAGTGTGCACACAAGCACACACACACACACACACACACACACACACACACACACCAAGATCTCCAGATGCCACCCTGTATTGAGTGTGTAGACTGATGACTCTATCCTTCAAGTGCCATTATTGATCACTCACTGACTATTAACTAATCAACACAAAAGAAGGCAAACTCTGCCAAACACTGTTTCTGTAATCAGATGGAATTAGATGAGCCATAGTTCATTCTTCTAAACTAATTAAGACCGTTCTCTGGGAACAGAAGACACTTGCTACCTTTATATTCATACATTTACCACTTGGCCATAGATACTTACTCTTTATCAAATTAACCACAGTGCAGGACATTGCTGTTTGCATCATATCACAACTGAAAATAAACAAAAGGTTATGAGTGCCAAAAAATCCACAGCAACTCTGTGAGGCCACACTGGGATAAACTGTAAAGGTATTTGTTGATGTTTGAGGCCACATTGACTGAAATGCTCAAGGTATAATTTGAGAATATAAAAGAGGGATGCAGCTTCTGCGTTTTAAAATGAATCTAGCGAATAAGTGCCTTAAACCTGCATTCTTTTAATAGCACCCATGTAGTTACAAAAAGACATCTGGCCCTAAAGAAATCTACGGGAAGACAGCCGTGACAGGCTTACCCTGTAGAAACACTTTCTTGAGGTCACCCATTTTGGTTCATATTGAATACAATATTTAATCCATTTTGTAAGTTTTGGTCATACTGGATAACATTCCTTTCTAAGTTTGAGAATAGAGGATTACCCAGGGTTTTCTCATTGACTAATGACTTGTGATTGACAAGTTACATCCATCTTTTATACTGCCTGCGGGGCAGACATTACCATTCTGCTCGGAGCTGGTACACTGAGCTAAATTCTAAATGCATAAGTTAAATGTCAATCATTTAACTTTTAGCATTTAGTTTATATAGCTGTGAGCTTGAGTGAGCAGTGAGCTGTTTGACTTTAGCCCTGTGATGCCTCATTGATGAAAATACTAAAAACAAATTCCTAACACAGTCCAAAGACTGTGCACTTACTGGGGTTAGGTTAACTGGCCACGCTAAATTGCCCATAGGTGTGAATGAGAGCATGAATGTGAGTCTGTCTCCCTGTGTTGGTTCTGGCAACCTGTATAGGGTGTACCCTCACTCTCTCTCTATGTCACCTGGGAAAAGCTCCAGCCCCCCCGTGACGCTAAGCAGGATAACTGGAAGTGAATGGATGCATGGCTGGATATTCAGAAATTAGGATTATAAATGTATAAGCTGCTATTAGCATTTAGATCTGTGAGGCTACAGCATGCCAACAATACTGTATACAACACTAGAATGCATTAGCACTAAATACATATATTAGCTTGTATCTGATAGGAATAAAGTACTGATCAAAATATTTATGTCTCATAGAGATTAAAAGAGAGTTATTTAAAATATTCCTGAGTGGGGCATGCATTCAATTTCATGATTATTCAAAGTATGGTCATGCTAAAAATCAAACAAACCAAAAATTCCCCTTACTCACCTAATTCACCCCAAGGTCAGACTGTGCAATGCTCAGAGAAACTGCAAGAAATCTAGGCGGTACGTCCCAGACTCGACTGGCCTCAGTTAACATATTAAATGTTAAAGTACAGTTAGAAAAAGGAATGAACAATTATAGCTTGTCTGGAAGGGTTGTTGTAAAATGAACATGGCAGCACAGCTTAGGTTTACAAATTTACATGTGGACAAACTACAAAAATCTTGGAACAATATTCTTTGGACACACGAGGCTAAAGTGGTGAAAACCAAACAGCATATCAGCACAAACACCTCACACCAACAGTCAATCATGGTGGTGTAGGGGTGTTTCGCAGCCACATGATCTGCACACCTGCAGAGTTGACCACAAACTGCTCTGTATACCAAAGTATGTCAAATATGAGGCCATCTGTCCAACAGCTAAAGCCGGGCCAAAATTGGACAATACACACAGGACAATGATCGCAAGCACAGCAACAAATCTACAACAGAATAACAAAAAGACACAACTCACTATGCTGCAATCAGAATCCAAACCACAACTCAATTGACTGCATAGAGACCTGTGAAAACTAAATTAATAACTTTTTGAGATATTTCATTAAAAAAAACAAAAAAAAAAACTATGAAATTACTGATGACACTAAAGAAAAGTGTTGGATTTATCCTCTGGAAACCAGGAATAAGCGCATAAAAATCAATCCAGCTAGCATGGCTATGCATGTTAAAATGGCTGATCTGAGAGCAGTGGTGCTCTGCACTTACCAAGTACAGCACAATATCAAATATATGATCCATGACTGAGCACTGAGCACATTTATGCTGCTTCCAGTAGTACTTAGACTTGCACTAATGTACTTTGGTAAATGTATGCCTACACAAATCATACACATTATTATGTTTGCTCAGATGCATAATTTAGTACACACTAAACAGTTTTGTCCATGGAATTTAAAAAGAAATTATATAATATGCATTGATACAAATATAACAAAATTACTCAGTGGGATTAAAATAGTATGGATGTGATTTAGACATCACTGGAAAAGCCTAAATGTATTCATTACTATGTTGTATTCAAAGCCATATAGAAAACATTAAAATTATAAGGATGGCAGAATACAGTTTAGAAAGAAACTGCCCAGTGAGGGAAAAAATGATTCCTATGACTTATTCAGAAAACTATTATATTCCAAACCTTCATATCTGCTGACACAATGAAAAATGATATAAAAAGCATTTTCTTTGATATATGGTATATTTACTGTTTTTCATTATTTATTTTTTTTCTGTTTTTTATCATTATTATTCGTGTTATCACAACAATGAAATCTGATGCTGGACAGTTTATTAAAAGGCCATTTCAGGGCTTGGCTGCTTTATAATCCATACCCTGAAAAATATCTTCCTTCTTTTCTGCATTTTTGTGTGTGAGTTTTACAGAGAGATAAAAGCACAAGGAAGAGAAACGGTGTGTGCATTAATGTGCGGTTGTAGATTTATCCTCTCTCCCATCCTTCTTAATGCAAAGTGCAGGCGCAAAGCCATTAGAAGGCAGAACAACTGAGATGAGTTAGGAGAGGGTAAAGAAAGTAGAACTGTGGGACTGCGTGAGTCCCACCGCACACTCATCTTACACAAAAACATCTGCACATCTCGCCGTGTTTGAGGTCTGAATCTTTGCCGGATATCTCCTGAGCCTAGTTACGATTGTGCTGATTGTGGCGGATACGCACACACAAAGACGAGCTGTTTACTCGTGTAATGGGATCTGTTGAGGAAAAACAAAATCACACCGCAGGGATGAGACTGGTAGAGAGAGAAAAGATCTATTTCTACTTTTTGCAGGCTTAAATGCCATTGAAGAGGATATCTAATTAATGAGGCTGAAGTAGAAGAGTGCAAGGAAAACATGGGCTCAAGTGGTAACCCAAAGGCTTTGCATGCTATCAGACCTGGTCTGAACCAAAAGAGGGTGAAAAGCTGCACAATACTGGAAAATTAAACTTTTCATATTTCTACTCTTTCATAGTTGATATTTCTACACACTTCTGCTGCCATCTGCTAATTCTTAGCAGATGACAGCGGACGTTACTTCAACAATAAAATTGATTCCCAGTATATCTCTCCAGAGTATATAGCAGATAGCACAGGCTTGCATAGTGAAAGCTTTGGGAGGAGAAAAAAACATGTTTGATTAGATTGTAATGAGTTGTTCCACCAGCCTGCAGTCGTTATCAGAGGGGATTTCAGACTAAGATCACTATCAAATATATTGACAGAGAAGGATTTAGCCCACAGTGGAGAATAAGTCAAGCTCATGCCAAACAAAAGCGATAATGAGTTGTTTAAATGCATTGTCTATTTGAGGGAGACTAAATCCTCTGTCTGGAGTCCTCATACCGAGAACAAACACTGATCAGCAACTTATTATATAATAGGAGTATTTATAAGCAATTTAATATGATAATATTGTGATTCAGTTATTCTGTTGGTGCTAATTAGTGGCTATAACACCATAGGTGTGAATTCAATTGCCCCCAAAAATTATCACGACAGTAAGTTCTGTATTAAATCTAGTCTATCTTGCAACATGTAAGAGAGATCAAACTGTCTTAGAAGATGTAAGCTCACATTATGTCACCATAGTGGCTAAAACTGCTCGCATAGTGGTGGAAGACAAAATACATTTGCACTAAGGTACTGCACTTGGACCTAGTGCTTGGTTTAACTGATGCTACATTAAAGTGCCTTGTTTGTTTCAATCCACTGCATTTATATGACAACTGCATTAATAAAAGATTAAAGCAGTAGCTCCCAACCTTTTTCACCCCTCAGCCCTAAAAGAAATTTTGAGATTTCTGAGTTTCTAGAGGGTCCACCTGACAGAGTCACCCCTCTAAACTCATCAGGTGGCTCAGTTACTACAACTGATCGAGAGTTGAGGCAAAATATTGAGCATTTTACAGAAAAGCAAATATTAGTCCAAAAGGGAAAGGGCACCCTGATGGAAGACACTGTCACTGTCTTCCTGCTGCAAGAAAATGGTGGCTGCAGCAGAAATCTTGCAGTGACTGAGAAATTTTATCCATTCACGTTCCTCCACTAATCTAATTCAGGATAAGCAGTGAGTCTGGAACATAATCCAGCTATCATAGGACGAGAGGCAGGGTACACCATGGAAAGGTCTCCAGTACCTGGAACAAGCCCGCACAGATGCAGAGAATATGCAAACTCCACGCAGAAAGACCCCAGCTGGCCAGTGGATTTGACTGGAAACTAAAAAAATTTATTACTTCGGTAACTCCAGTTTCAAACACTACAACCCCACTTACACATCAGTGCTCATAATATAATGTTTTAAATACTATTGTACTTTCATCTATGGTAAGAGCCACCAGGTCCTTTATTTGAATGCCCACCAATTGCAAGACAGCAAACCTCAACTTTCTCTTTTTTTCTGTGTTTGGTTGGTACTGGGCTCAAATTTAAACCAGTATAATAAGAATCACACAGAAGTGCTGCGTAAAGATGGAGCGGCAGTGGAGGAGAAAATGCTAGATAAAGTTTTGAAGAGGTAGGGATAAGTTGTGTGGTGGCGCTGCGGGAAGCCTGAGTCACTGGATGAGCTCTTCATCCCAGTGGGCTTTAGTTCTCATCCACACAGCATGATGTAAATGTCACCTCCACCAGACTCACTTATTAAGGCCACGCAGCTGGAGAAACGCCAAAGCCTGGATTGACATTCAAAATGTGCTCTAGTCAGAACTGATATAAGAGTACGATTTAGATGTGAATTTAAATAGGCAGAGCACTTGCCTATTTAAACTCACCAATGTTTTTGTCCTGCAATGATAACCGAATTGGCCTGTATTCAAAACTCTTTCCTCTGCAGTATCACCCACCGTGCTCTCAGGTTGATATATATGGACTATGCATCACAGTTTGTATTGATTTCAGATCATGTTCGAGTTCCCTGCACCAACAAACATAAAGACAAGACCACCAGTCAATAAATCAACCTCATGTTATATTCATGCACACCTCAACCACGGTTTTACCTCCTGCACCTTGCACTACAGCATTAGAGTCTAAAGCACAACAGCTAGCAGGATATAGCTGACAAACACTTGGCTAGCAAGCACAGGGATTTAAAAACAGACCACTTAAATTAATATAAAAAATGTAAGATGATAAAGTGGGTCTGTATTGCAGTGGGAAGGTTTGCTGGTCACTCCAGACAAGTACAAAGTTGTTCTGAGGAATCACCTATAATAAATATTTCTGCCTGAGTGAAGTGGTCTTACCCAGGATGACCGTATATTCCCCGATACATAGGGAACAGATTAGTATAAACATGATACGACTCATATACATGCACTCAACTCAATTTAACACCCATGGCAGATTCGTACAAGCTTATTAGACAACACAACTAGAAATGTTCAGACAGAATGAAAGTAGGGACATAAATATTTGTCAAGCAAGGTAGTATCACTAAAAGAAAGTGACAACATTTTGCATTTTAAGTTAAACTAAAGAAGAATGTTGCCTAACTGTTGAGATCTAAAGATATAATGGAAAATATGGATTATGCAAACTTAAGATTTTATTTCAAAATCTGTACTAACCTCAACCTCATGAATCTGAAAATCTTCAAGCTTTACATGAGTATAAACTGAGTGTTTCTTTCTTTGTGCTTTAATTGATTTATGTTCGTCTTCTGACAATTGTTCAGGTTGAGTTTCCATTAACAGCTTTACTTTTGTCATCTGACAGCAAATGCCCCATCTTAATGAGACAAGTTCATGGTTTCAAAAATTAGGAATAATGTGTAATTTTTAAACCTGATGCCTTTGTGAGACTAGTTCAGTTCCTTTATTAAATGTGACTTTCATTTTAAACTCAATTACAAAACAGAAAATGAAAACGTTTCTTCTAAATGACTTCTAGAGATGCATCTGCAGTTCCTTTGTCATCCTTTTTTTTTAAACAGTTTTTTTTTTTTGAATTTCTAAAAAAAAAAAGATTATTTAAGGAAAATAATATACAGATGTAAAAATAGCTAAAATAGTGTTTTGGCAAATCTGCCATAAACAAATCTAAGTGCCCCCATTAAACCTGCTTTATGAGGTTGTTTGCTTCAGCACCACGGACAGCGGCAGCAGCGAGTGGCGGGTCAGGGTTTCAGCACCATGGATAGCGAACGGTCAAAAGAAGATTATAGTTCCAGCATGACACCGATGGAGTTTTTGAAAGTACCTCCACATATAGAATAAATTCTGGGTAAACGTAGTTTCACAACTCAAGATTTTTACCCACACTAAAGACAAACTGTTGGGGGGGAGGGTTGGAAGTCACGATTTAAACATTAGTTCCAATCTAACTGTAAGGCATATCTAGAAAAATAAGACACCGCACGACAAAGTCTGACGGCAGTGTTAAATCACTAAGATTTATAAGATTTATTAAGTTAGTAGAAGGCGCCAATGAGCCTACATTACTTTTCAAAAGACGTAAGTGGTGCGTCATTTATTGACAGATAAGCCAACCATTGAGGGGATGACGCAAGTTTGACAACACTGCCTTTAAAAGGGGGAGAGCAAACGAGCAAACAAAAGGGGATTAAGTAGACTCTCGATTAGCTCCAAAATCTATATAATACGAAAGCATCCAACTCGATTGGTGCGAATTAGAGCATATTTTAAGTACCTGAAAGTGGTCAGAAAATGTGATCGGACAAGTAAAGGTGACTACATTTAAAGTTTCTTACATCCTCGTCCTCGCAGCGCCGGCGGCGGTGCTGCTGAAGCCGGGGTCGCTGGCTCTCCGTCGCCCTCTCCCCTTCCACACCTTGCCCGAGGAGATGGCTCGCCTCTGGAGGGTTGGGAAAGGATTTGTTCGTGTTGATCTTGCCGGTGAATCTCTGATATAGTGACGCCATGTCGGCTACTTGTCATTAAATACAGAAAGAATAACTTGGCGATGCGCTGCTCAAAATCAATAAAATGCGCGCACACACATACACACGCAAAGAAAAAAGTTCGAGGTGGTCAATCTGGCTGGAGTGATTCGATTAGATGACGCTCTAGTTCAGTTGAAAGAGAAACAAGAAGGGGGGAAAAGAAAAATCACTCCAAGCTGTATTCAGAATGCACGGCACGTACTTTCAGGCTCGCCGGTCGGGTCTCAACGATCCTGCAGCAACGCAGTTTCCCTACTTTCCCAACTTGATACCGAACTGATGCAAAAAACACAAGCAGGCTTAATCGGGCACCCCGGACCCCAAAAAAGGGAGAAACCAGCCTCAGCTGGTAGGTATCCCTCGTCTCTTTTCCTCCCTTGTGGTAGAAAAGAAAGTGGCGCCTGATAAACGTCCAGGGAGTGATGGGGCTTTGCCTTACAAGTATTCGCAGACACAAGCTGGTGTGCAAAACAGCTGCAAACGCCACAAAGCAACCTTAACACATTAGATAGCAGATTTACGGTGGAAACTTATGACTTAGCACAAAGAGCAGGCTCCAGTGTATCTCGGTTTTTGTTTTTTTTAAATCTTTGCTTACATTTGGGTCGACAGAGGCACTATGCAGAGAGCAAGAGTGCCCTCATGTGGAGGAAAGAGCAGAAGAGGTTGACAGGCATGACATTTTCAAGGGGACAGGCTTCCATCGAGCATAAAATAGGAAGATTAGATTCCCTGATATCAGTCGGTGAGATTTCCCACCATTTCACGTCACAGGCGACAAGAGACTCTTCTTTGCGTTCTTATTAAACAGAAATATGCCCCCCCCTTATGTTCCAGTTACACGGCAAAAATGTAAGCTGCAAATACAGAGATGAGAGAATGTTTAACAGAATAATCATTTAGAATGTCAAGGAGCCCAAAGGGACCTCTTCAAATCGTTTGCTTTCATCACCAAACCCTAAAGATGCTCTCACGTTCCTGTATATTTCTTTCTTACATGAGAATAAAAAAATCATCACCCACCTTGGAGTTGCCATACCCGCTAAACGTTTGGCATTTTTACATAATAAATGACTTAAATTACTGCTTGATTATTAAAACAGTTTTGCATTACTTATTGGTTTATCTGTTCAAGCAAAACAACTTGGGAAGTTTTGAAGAGAGGAAAAGAGTCACGTACAAGATTAAACTTATTTCAAGAAGGAAAACATCAAAAAGCAATAAAAATGTATTTGTGTTGATGACTGGCCTTCTAAAATGCTCTTTTTCCCCTTTTTGCTGTGCCAGCTTGAGGGGAGTCATTTTATACAGACATCTGTCATCTAATTTGATTTTGTGAGGCCTCGCAGGATACAGAACACCTCCCTCTGTGTACCCAACAAGCTCAGGCTGCTGGGATGTCTGCCAAACACAAACTAACTCATCCACTCACCACAGTCCTACTAACTCTCAAGTTCTCAAGTCCTCAAGGAGAAGCTTAACGCCACAATTGAATTGCAAACACCCCGCACAAATATATTCACAGTCTACCTGCAGCACGACAGCCTACGTCTGTTTAGATTTGCCCTTCAATTAAGATGACTTCCTAAAAAGATTATAGAGACGCACTGCCACAGCTCCAAACTTGCACAGTATAGACTCATGCCCTGCTGTGGTTCTGCAATCCCCCCCAACCCATCAAATCCATCTCAGACACTGGCAGAGGACCCAGAAATGGAATTCAATTTTTAGGTACTGTGATGTGATTAAGCAGGAGGCGAAGAAGGAAGATATGCCAAACTTTAGGAAATTCTGAGAGCACTGATGCAGTTAATCTTAAGGTGGACGGAGTATGTGGAACATCCTCAGCATGATTATTAATAATGGAATGGAAAGAAACTTTCCAGACTGGCATTGTTGTTTGACTTGGGCTTTCTGCTATTTCCCCGCATTAGATTAACTTATCGACTGAGATCACACATGGAAAGAATTGGATTATTCCGAGGCCTCCTTGTTGCTGGATGCAGAGCCAAATGCAGCAGCGTTGTGAACAGATCAGCCCTGCATCTGGGCAGCAGAGGGCAGAGCTGCATGGTCTAATCCCTGTTCTTCTGTTTGTGGGGAAAGACTGGCTGACATCAGCTGAGCGAGACCTTGGAGATTTTAAAAAGATGAGAGAAGCTAAATCAGGATAATAAAAAACTTGATCTTTGCAAATGATACTACCTGATAACCAAGCAGAACAGGGAGGATTTCCCATTTTCTGCTCCTTATTAAATCTACGAATTGCGTAATCATACGTGAATGCAACCTTACAGATTCCTTCAAATCTGTGCCAGGGTTTTTTTCTCTTGTATTCTTCAAATCTTTCCAAAACAGCAATGCCATTTCAAAATATTTATTTAGAAATAATAGAAACAAATAATTAAATAAATGCCACTCCTGCCTAAGAAAGAAATATCAATATGATAATTTAGCTTTCATTCAAAAACTGCAAGTTCACTCACAAGCTCATTTGCCAGAGCATCCCATTCTGTCAAGCAGCCACCATGATTTATGATGGATAGTTTCTCATTTCATGCTACTGTGCAAGAGCTGTACTTATCAGGCCACATGTCTCTCCCTGGACTGGAACTACTCTGGAGGGCTGCACTCTCTAAATCCTTTCCTCCATCATAAAAATGAAGGCAGTGTAGAAGCAGCTGCCACAGCAAAGGTGGCAGAGGGAGTTGTTGGGTCGCCGTCCACAGTATTTTCAAAAGCGGTGTCACTGCCAGCATATCTTCAGCTGCAGGACTGCCAGACAGCAATTAATGTGTGCCAAGGGAGGCGGTCGATCATTCTGACAAGCTTTAAGCAACATGAATTATACAAAAGGATCAATTTCTTTGACGCTGGGAGAATAACTGTTGAACATTTTAAGGGATCATGATTTAAAAAGGGAAGTTTACGCTGCAGATTTTTGCCCAATGTAGCCATAAGACTGACAACTCATTAGGGTTTAGAGGTCCTTCGGGACTATTTCTTTGATAAGTTGCGATCTAAAAGCTAAATCTCACAATCTGCACAATTTAAGGTGAGATTAACCCTTAAAAAGAATCAGAATCAGTAGAGTCATATGGTGCTGCTCTGTTTACATTCACATGTATGACACTGGAGCAATCAATCAAGCCGGAAAAGTTGAAACGGAGAAGGAAAGTTCTTGGAGTCTGAGTGAAATAAAAGACGAGTTTGACCTTGTCAAAAGAGATGAAAATCCCCTAGCTGACGCTGTGATGGGAGCAGGCATTCACAGCAGGAGCAAAAGTTCAGGTGTGGAAGAAAGAAAGAGCGAGAACTCATGAATTTATACGGTGGTGTCACATTTCACTGTTGCAGTTCATTTCTCATCGAGAATACTGTCATAAAGCCCCACCTTCAATCCTGAGCTTCACAGAGGGAGGATCAATCTAGTCATTACTTGGGATATTTGGGTCTGTTGGACCTCTACTTCATGATGAGAGAACCCAATCATACACCATGGCATCTGTCCCTAACTATCTCCAAGAAGTCGCAGCGGCAGTTTAAAATGCAGCAGGTTATAAGTCTGATTGATTTAAAGGCTTCTTCTTGAGTTTTTGGATTCACAGAGAAGTTTCAGCTTTGGATTAAAAACCTTTTTTGTGTCCTCCATGCTTGTTGTTGAGTCTGTGTGTGTGTGTGTGTGTGGCTGTTGGCTTGAGGCTTGTTTTGAATGGCAGGGGGAGATTGAAGGTGGTGGAGCCTGACGCTGTTGGACTTAAAATTAAATGGCCAAATTAATAGGTGCTGTCACTTGCCGCTGTGAAACCACCTACTCGCCTCAACACCAATCCGAAGGCAACATCGCTCTTTGATCGACACCCCCATCTGCCCCGGCACTGGGGCCGTGATCTCTTGTGACGAATCTGAGCGCTGGGAAGTAGAAACAAATCTTGAAAATGACAAATAACACGGGGGGGGGGGGGGGGGGGGGGGGGGGGAGAGAACATTTTTTTGATGCC
>VUQK01027400.1:0-12215 GCA_015106715.1 Bujurquina vittata | reverse complement strand
TAACAACATATCACATATGTATATAGTGGACATAAACTATTTACCATTAATAGAGCCCCACTTTCATATTCCACTTCCTTAAGTAGCTTTTAATGTTATGTAGGCAAGTAACCTTGTTTTGTGTTACACAATTTCACACCACCTTGCAGATAATACTGTGATGCTAATAAAATCATAAAACTGCAGTTAACTGGAGTGGCTAACCACATTTCTCAGAGCAACGGATCTTTTTTTTAAATGCTGATACACAAAATATTTGCTTAACAATCATGATTCACAAATAACATTTTATAAAAATAAAATGCACATAGGCATTAAGACTATTTTTTTTTAAATGAAAAGGATGCATCAGACACACTTACCTGCTGAGGCCCTCCATACTGTCAAAGGGACCGATGTCTTGGGGGTCAACATGTGAGACAGTGTCTGAGGTGTCTTGGCATGACACTGGTGTAGTTTCCATTGCCTCTGTGCAAGGGCTCCTCAGCTCGGAGGTCAGTGGCAAAACTATTGGTATGGAGAAAGGTCTTGGATGGTGGGGCACCCCAGATGAAAGGCTGGGCTGGACCATTTGAGTCATGCCGTCGGTCTTCCCTTTCCTCACCTGTTTGAAAGAGACAGAGAAAGGATGGTGTCACGAAGGGAAATATGAGATAGAATGGGAGGCAACTGATACTGACGCTGCTGGTAAAATTTCTGTGCAATCAAATACATAGAAACACACTTGCAGCCTTTGCTCATTATACTATGAAGCATGCACTCGAGGATCCTCTAAAAGAGGTTGGAGAAAAAATGGCTGGCTTATAAATCTGTAATATTCATCTTACCGTACTGACTCTGAGAGGGTACAAACAGCGCGAGCCACCAACTGTTGTATAGGAAAAGAACCTTAACCTAATTACAGCCACATTCTGAAAACTACCTTTTTTCATGTCTGAGTCACAACCAAGTAAACGTAAGAGAAACGTGTCAAAGAGCCTTCTTCTTGTTTATGTGGGAGCACTCACTGTTCATGTACACTGAAGCTGAATAGCTGGGTGGCTGTGGCGAGCAGAGTATGAAATGGGTCTGACACTAGCTGCTTAACTATCAATAATGGCCAGAAATATCCACGCTAAAATGGGCGTGTCTGTAGATGAACATCTGTCAGCTGAATTAAAAGGCTTTTTTTGTCTTCACACCAATTATCAGTGGAACATTTCCATTCCAGGGTTTAACTTAATGGGCTCTACAATAATCTATGGATGCAGCCCCCATTTAGACCTTTAGTCGCTGATGCACTTAATGGGTGGATCATTGGGAACATTATTAGTTGCACAAACTTCTTTAGCTAGACCTGGTATGGATTTTGCCCCTCGGAGCTTTGTGATTGATTCAGCTAAATCAGTTGTTCACAGAAAACCGCAGGGGAGGAAACAGGGGAAATAAATGTGGACAACAACTTATTTTTAGCAAAAGGGTTGAAGGATGTTTCATCATACTCTGGGGAGATGTCATGGTGAGAGACGGTAGAAATGGGTATTGTGATAATAGACTTTCTTTGAATAAAAAGATACCTTTAATGTTTCTGTGTTTTCATTCGTACTAAACAATGCCCATAGTGATTAGTTGCTGTGAAATAGACTACCAAAGCCCCAGTCACAGAGGCCAAGAGACCAGTCCCTGAACAAGTGGGAGCCATGGGTTGCTAGAGAAAAATGTGTGTTCTCCTACTTGTTGGCTAGTGGCTGCTGGAGGTTGCTAGCTGTCACTAGGTGAAATTGGTAGAAGTATACAGTGCTCCATCAAAAACTCCTCGCTCTGGTTGCAAAAGAATTGCAGCGGTAGCCTGTAGTTTTCATAGAAGACACTGACTCCTCTGCAAACAAATTCAAAGTTGTGTCCTTTGAAACGTGGTGGTTGAAGCAGTAAGGTACAGCATTTACTGTAAAAGTGAACAGTTTGTGGCATGTGTCACACTTTTCAAATTTTGCTGTTATTCAACAAGTAGTTTGTAGCCAACTTGGCATCTTTCATGCAAATCCCAGGTGTCTGCTGCAATCTGCTAGTGAATCTTGTCAGGAGGCTTTTGGTGCAGCACCCTCTTCATGAGTGATTTTCCCCTAGCAAAATCCAGCACTCACTCACCAAGTGGTCAGAGAATATACATTTTTCTCTAATGACCTGAGGTAGCCAGGGGGTAAACCAGTCAGCTTCTAGGCCTATTTGACTAAGGTTTTAGCAAGAAGATAATATGAAATCACATCATACTTCTCGATACATGAAAGTGTCAGATATGGCCATGCAAACCTAAACAGAGAGCTAAAAACCTACTCCACTCCTGATGCTGTTTCTGCCTATGCACTGAGAACAGCAATCACGAGCTAAATAGGCCAGATGGCAAAAATTGTGACAAACCCAAATAAGGATATGACCTGGTTTCTAAATCATGGATTAACTTATAATTTGTTAGTAAAATCTCAAAAGACTGCAAACAAAGCCAAATGAAATACTTAGAATTTAATGTTTTACTCTGGTGTGCTTTCTCTCAGTTAACCGGCTACATCAAAAAGGAAGCTGTGGATGGCCACAAAACAACCTCAATGAACTCCATTCCCTTACTGGTGCAACCTGATCCCCACCTGTTCTTGCCACCACAATCATTTCCTATTCATTTGTAAATAGTGGTTCTTTATATAAGCATTTGTGCTCCAAAAGAAAGAAAAACTAGCATTTGAAAAAAAAATTACTCAGGTGTTTCTGTGATTTTCCAAACCGATCGTCTTTTTTTTTTTAGTGTGATATTCACTCAGCAACAGGAAATAAGTAATACTCTGACAGTAACTGTGTTTACAGTCCAAAGATCATGCATGGGTATAAATGTGTAGGTCAAACGAAGCACACGGTCCCCTCAGTTTAATGAGAAGTGTATAATAAATCTAAATGATGCAGCAGGCATATTTAGAGCCCTCAAATTTAACTGGGTGTGTTTTTCTCTTACAACCAGACCCAACCCTAGGATAATAACCATGATTTTATTTTATCACCATGATTTTACCTAACCTGAGGCTAATAAATGCAGCATTTTATAGACTGACAAGACTTTGTCCTTGGAGTGACACAGCACACGGTGTAGAAATGTGTGAGTGGTGACCATTTAAAAAACAACAACAAACCCACACACACCCACACACCCTCAATATTTTCTTAAGTAGTAAAGAAGTCAAACCCCAGCTACTTTATGAGGAACGTGAGTCTCTGGAAACTATAGCAATAAAAGTTAATATTTAAAGTGACCATGAAGAACTTGATAAATTCTTAAGGTCAGTCCTTTCTCTGTGAACACCATTTTCATTTCAGGAGGACGCTAGTATTTCTAGGAATATGAGACAATGAGTTTTTGCTGTGGCACTCGGCAGCTGGACACTCAGGTTGATGGGTTCAGTGTTTTAAAAGCTCCTAAGCAAAAGACGTCACTAGATGGCCGCTGATGGTCGAACATTTTTGTCGAACATGCTGTTGCTAGTAGCAACCACCACTGGGAAAACTATACAGCTGTTTCTAGTGGTGGAAAGTATCTAAGTGCATTTATTTAAGTGCAAATGTGAAAGGCATGTACTCTACTTGAGAACTATTAACTTGAAATTCTACTTCTATTCCATTAGATCTCAAAGGAAAATACTGCACTTTTTTACTCCATTTTCCATTTCTTGGCATTTAAAAAAATGCTTCTAGAAGCAATAAAAACAATAAAAAAAACCCAAACAAGCCAACAGTACATGCAAGTGCAGCTGGAATGATTACTTTGTTTATCTTTTGTTCAAAGACATGAAGCATTTGACAGATCTACCTGCTGACCTTCCTTTTCAGTAATAATCACTAGTTACGTTCTCATACAGAATACTCAGATTTTATTTCAGACAACAGAAACAGTAAACTCCTGATTCAGGAGTTCACTGTTTCTGTTGTCTGAACAGGAACTTTTATTAATGAATTCATGAATAATAGGGACTGTTTTTCTGAGCTGAGCCTATTTTCCTCATTATACTTTTGTGCCATTACTCAGTGTATACTTTAGTCCAGTGTACTTTCACTTATGTAAATGATTTAAATAATTCCCCCAATGCTGACATCACTTCATTCATTATGGTTTGTGTCAAAGAAAATACAGACATCCATCTTTTAACTATTCATCATGTTAGGAGCACACATATAGGTTCTCTCTGTATTCCACCTGTATGAAATCTGTTTCTGTTTTAAGAATTTAACCAAACTAGCCATTTTGCTACCTATCCTGTGGCAACCTGTTGATGACACAACAGGCAAAATACTGTTTAACTGCAGGTATAAAGTTTAGTGGTGTCATAATGTTTATTCTTTCTTATCTTTAGTTAATCTTGTGGGCACTGCTCAACTGTTCACTACATTATTATTGTGCTGCATTTGACAGACACACCAGATCTTTTAATGACAATCAGCGTTGCCAGGTCTGTGTGCCAAAACCATTCGCCACTCAAAACAAGACCACAGCGAGCCCAAAGTTCAGATGAGTACGACGCCAGAGATCGCTTTAACACGTACATTGGTTGATGTGATTATTTTACTTGATGTAATTTTCAGGTCTACCCAACCCCCGGACAAAAACACTTAAAAAAAGCCATGATTAGTTCACATATACTACGCTTAATGCCAGAACGATGCACACTGGGTGCTTAGCTGAAACTTTATGAAGCCGATTTCTAACTAATGTTTAAAAACCTTTATCCAAATCTTTGTATATTTCTCACTGTTGTCTCACATGTAATCACAATCACTGAATTGATTGTCTGCTTTATTTTCACATGCTCTATTTTTACATGCAGTAGAAACCTTGAAGGCAATGAGCTGGTAATAACCTTCACTGGAAGTGTGATTAACTTGCTGCATAGCTGTGCACTTACTCACATAAGGTTAAACTGAAACATTTAAAATATTCTGAAGTTTATACACAAGCTCTGCTAAAAAAGCAAAATATCCTTCACACATTTTTGACGGAAGCAAACATCCTTCATCAGCAGATGTTTGTACCCTTCTGAATTTAATTTGCTATCATCAGCATTTCTTTTATCTCCACAATGACACTAGCCTTGATATGAATCAAGGCTAGTGTCATCTGGCATCAGAGCCTTCAAAACAAACCACAAAGATAATTTTGGTGTGTTTGAAAGCTGAAACCAACCTTCAGGAAACTACTCATCAATGAACTATATATATGACAAAATACTAAATAATAAGTTAAAGTTATAGACAGCTCATTTCGCAATTTAAGGTATTAAAGGTGAAGTTTTAAGTGTGACGTTTACTTTACAAATGCATCTTTCCAATTTAGTTTCTGGCTTAAATAAATTAATCCTGAGTACAGTTTCTAAAACGTGCACAGACAGGAATTTTCCAGGCTTTGATTGACCTACAGTCAGCAGTCAAATGCGTTTTCCAGTGACGGGGCTCATCTGTAGTAACAGCATAGCCGTAAGAGCATACCATAGCCACTGTTTTTCTCTCTCTGTAATAAGCATGCTGTTGTTTCCTGTAGCAAATTGCCTTTATCAAATAATGTCATGTGACCAAGCAGAGGACCTTGCAGGCAGTCTGAGATTACTTCAGGCTAATCATGACTGAGGCAATGCAGCAGATAAGAAACCACCAAGCATTTATTGGCAAAGGGTGAGAAATAAAATGTAATAAACTACTAAGCCAGAAGAACAGTGCAATAATCATATTGACATGTGGTTATTTTCTGTACCTTCTTTTTCCTTGTTTTTGCCTTTGGAGCATTAGTGCAGGGTTTCTTCTGAAGTTCTGCATTTTCTGGATGGTTTAGGTGGCCAGTCTTGAAAAATGTAGAGATAAATAATGGCAGGCGGTGAGATTTACAGCACACAGTAAAATTTATCTGAATAACTTCAGATAAATGTTTAAGCATATACCACAGGAGTAACACTACATTTATCAAGATAGGCACAGTCAATACAAATCATATTATAATGTTGTTATAAGCAAAAGACAATTGAGTGACTAAAATCATTTTAGGGTGCATCCTAAAACTAATTACGCCACTGGTAGGTATTGTAGGTAGTATTGTAAAATGTGCTATGATAATATGAGCACATTTCTACATGTTATTGTTTTGCTGCACTACAGAAAAATAAAGATTTATATCTTTAAATTTAGGTTTAACTTGGTCACAGTTTCAACAAGAGTAAGTGAATAAAGGTGATCTAACAGCTGTTTTTTTAATTATCCAATGAACAAATGCTAAGTTATCAGAAATGACACCTATTAAAAAGGTCACCGTCCACTTTACTGAGTGGCAGGAAATAATGCATGTGTTATACACAAGTCAGCTGACAGAACCCCCCCCACACACACACACAAAAATAGCATTAGAAAACAGCTTTTCCAAAACATGTTACGTTAACTGCGTCACACAGATTGCTTTGTTGTTCCAAAAAGGACTGTGTAAGGGAATTTAAAGGGCTCTTACAAGGCTGACCTGGGAACATTAGGCATAAACAAAAACACACACTTCACATTGAATGAACTTGACGGGAAAAGCTTTCCAAAACAGGTATGGATTAATGCATAAACAAAGACACAAACACGCAGGCATGCTACTAAAAAGCTAAGCACATACTTTCATCCTGGGAAGTGGGGTTGGTGACTTTGCATCAAGACGGCTGGATGGATTCTTTGTGTCTGCATCTGGCACATGTGTGTCCTGGCATGAGAAAGAGGACAAAGCAGAGCTGCATTTGTAATATCTTATTACTGTTGGGGTATGTGTATTCTGCTATTAATTTTCTCCTGAGAGCTGGTAACGGCACAGAGAACAGATTTAACTAAGATGACAGATGAC
Source organism: Bujurquina vittata (assembly GCA_015106715.1). NCBI lineage: Eukaryota > Metazoa > Chordata > Actinopteri > Cichliformes > Cichlidae > Bujurquina > Bujurquina vittata. Next base: position 5,341 of record VUQK01027400.1, on the reverse strand, counting down.
CCTAACCCTAACCCCCCTCAAACACGCACAGTCACAAAAAAACAGTGCTATGCACCTGTCCCTGCATTTTACAACTAGAAGTAAAGACGTGTGCTATGTTGACAGGCATTACAAGGAAGGTCAGGATAGGATGCCTCAGCAGGCCACATGTGCTTGAGTACATGTGTTAGTGTTTTTGTGTATATGCACATGTTTCTGTGTTATACAATCTTTTCTGGGTGAGGGATTTCCCACTGGTCATCAGGGTCTCAGGTGGCAATGCCCTTAGAGGAATTCACAACACAGCACAAACACTTGTGACCGGATGATGATATCACAAAAAAGGACACCATATCTTTAAGGTCTTTACAAATTTAATTTTAAGGTTACTAGTAAGCTGGACCTTTAGAAGTCATTTAGTTGCATTTGATCGGGTAATTTATAAAATTTGTTTTTCTCATTGTAAGCATTACGTCACATGGGGAACAGATCCCGGGTTTAATGCTGTTAAAAATGGTAGGAGAGTGATATGAAAGAAGAGGCTAGAGGTCAAAACAAGAGAGATATTGCTGTCATTGCCTGTCACAGGCATTAATCAACACTCGAGACACTGTTGATGTCTGCACACTGAGATAAAGAACGGCTGGTTTGTGAATTCTGCTAATTATGAGATAGTGGTAAACAAAGCTGATCTGCAATAAATATTCTGTAGCCGTCTATACTCGACTCAAACATTGCATCTTTAAATAAACAATACAGCATGCTAATTAGCATGCTAATTAAGGTGGATAGAGTTTATTTTTACGGCATTCATATGCAGTAAAAAATTACCCTTTCATGGTGACAAACATATGATTAAGATAATGTTCTTATACAATGTGAAGTACCTAAAACCTGGATGTTCAGAAAACTCCATTATTTTTGAGAATTTGAAACAGCTTAAAATAGAGGCTTTTATTCCTTAGCTCTTGAAAATGATTCATGATGACAGAGACACTGACTTTTGGAAATCTAAAATCTGATATCTCTACAACTGTCTATGTACATGCACAGTGCTTTTATTAGATCATCTGTCATAAAAACCAGGAACCACAACTATTTTAAAAATTCTAAAACTTTTAGTTGCTTATTAGGCAAATAAGCTGAATTCACTCTTTTATACACAAATTTGAGAATCCACACTGGACTTCCCTGAGAGGTCAAAAATTAATCAAGGACAAATTGCTAAAACTATTTTTTTTTTTAATTTAGGGCATCACTGGCCTAAACCTTACATTGGGCGGTGGTCTAATACATTTTTTTAGGCTCTGTATGTATCTCAAAAAACAAATGAAACGATAATGAAAGTAAATCTAAAACCATTATCTAAATAGATTGCCAATCTTCAATTAATTCATGAAGGATGCCTTAAGAATGGCCGCACTTGAGGTATTAACAAATGCAGCAACATGATGCAAACCAAGGTCAAAGCCAGCGAACCCAGCCAATCAATAGGCATCAGTCTTCAAAGCAGAAAATAGATAACAACAACCAAGGACTGGAAACAGCCACCTGTTGAGAAGGCTGTGGTATAAAATCAATACTTAAATAATTTTTGCCTTGACATTATATAAGCCTACTTTTCTAAGCCATCAATCATCCAGGTGGCTGGATAGAAGATGATGTCATATATGATGTCATACTGTTTAAAGTGTATGGGTACAACATGTGATTCTGTAAGTTCTCTTACCAAACTGCAAAACATTGCCCCGACCATCAACAGTGACTTATTTCATGTAAACAGTGATCTATTTCACATAAACATTAGGCTTTGGCGCTTCAGTGAGTATACCACACCTTGGCAGTGATAAGCGATGACTCTTCTTTCGTGCAGTCCTCTTTGCCTCTGTCTGTGTTAACCTCAAAGATATTGCTGTAGTTCTCGATGAGTTTGACCATGATCTTGTTACAGATGTTTTGGTCTTTCAGTGCTTCAAAACCAGGAGCCACGCTGGAGGGAAAAAAAACACTTTTTTTTTTTTTTAAAGATCACCCATAGGAGCTCCCTCCAGAAATCCACAAACCCAATTGCAGTTCTCTGGGTGAAAATGCCAGAGCTCAGAGGAGAATGGACAGACTGCTTTGAGCTGATAGGAAGGCAACAGTAACTCAAATAACCACTTGTTATAACTAAGATATGCAGAAAAGCATGTCTTAAACTTTGAAGCAAATAGGCTGCAGCAGCAGAAGACCACACCAGCTGTTATGCCTTTTAGCTAAGAATGAGAAATTGAGGCTACAATTCACACAGGCTAACCAAAATTAGACAATGGAAGACTGGATAAACATTTCCTGATCAAATGAATCTCAATTTATGCTGTAACATTCAGATGGCAGGGTCAGAATTTGACATAAACAACATCATAACAAACAAGCATCCTGCCTCGTATCAATGATTCAGGCTGCTGGTGGTGGTGGTTGTGTAAGGGTGTGGGGGATAATTTCTTGCCATACTTTGGGCCCCTTATTAGTATCCATCCCTTTATGACCACAGTGTACCGATCTTCTGATGGCTGTTTCCAGGAGGATGACATGCAAGGTCACAAAGCTATCTCAAACTGTTTTTTTGAACAAGTGAGTTCAATGAGTCCACTCTGCTCAAATGGCCTCCACAGTCACCAGATCCAATAGAGCACCTTTGAGATGTGGTGGAATGGGAGATTTACATCATGGATATGCAGCTCTGATGGCCAAAGGGGGGGTCCAACCCATTACTAGCAATGCAAACCTAATAAAGTGTCCGGTGAGTGTATTTTCTGCTTACTGTCTACATCCACCAGCCAAAAAATGCAGCTAGCTAACATTACAGTTCAGTTCAGGGGAAGCTATTAATGTTTACATTATACCATGTTCACAGGTTTCTGTAAAGTGATACAGATGGATGTGGAGTTTGGTAGAAAAAAATTTGTTCTTGTATAAAACTGCTCACAAATGACAAGTTTTTTTCTTTTTTTTGAGTAACTGGGATAAGATTTACAGAAAGAGACAATGCAACACAGGTTTTCAAGACTGAGATATTTGTGGTAGTCGCCATTCACTTTCATTAAATTTAAGGGCAAAGCAGACATCTGTATAGACAGTATCCCCAAAATTGGGCAGCTCACACAAAAACAATCAAAATGGATAACTTGAATTCATGGGTATCAACATGATTGTAGCAGCAGCTATAAAAGTGAGAATTTGTACTGAACAAACACAACTGAGCCGTAATCATGCTACTGAAATGGAAAGTTAGCCATGCTGAATCCAGCTTCTGTAACAAGTTTCTATGATACTTCTACACAGCTGTGTGCAGTAGTATGCTGGGCTACATCTCACACAGTTAGACTGTAGGTCTAACTATATAACCTCAACACAGACACACATAGCCGTGGTTGAAGAGAACAGGCTGTACTGTGTGAAACACTACCAGTTTCTCTGATCTCAGCTTCCATGGAATTACCAGCCTCAACAAACCAAATTATTACTGGGGATTCCCACTGGTTACCAGCCTGGAGATCAGTGGAGTTGGATGTTGAGAAATGTATAAGTATGATTTGAAATTGGCCGCCTGGTAAGCCCAGAAAATTAAAAACTTGAGAACAGAGCTCAGAAGCCTGAGAGAGGCATATGAGGCCACAAACTGCATAATTAATTTTTACATCCGCAAACAGATAAAGGTTGGGATGTGTGAAACTTTTATGAAGCCAATATATTTAGAGCCATCATCCATCAAGCAACACATCCAGGCAGCGCCACAGAATCATTGTGCTGAATGAGTGCTTTGTGTTTGTGTTTTAATCGCACAGGTAAGTCAAAGCCATGGGCTTTCTAAGTGAACTTTGTAAAGTAACTTCATTTTTAAAAGAGTACTACTGCCTGCATTTTCTTTTAATGAATGTTTGTTGTCCTCTTGGTGCCAAACAGTACTGGTACTGTATGCAAAATGAGATTATTTATAATCATTCACTAGACTCAAGTTTTATCCTAAAACTTGAGTCTAGTGAATGATTATAACAATCTGCTTTTCTTCTCACTCGATAAGCTACAGCGCCACCTGCTGGCCAAGCACTGGATTTCACACTGGATGCCCATTCTGATGCAACATTACCATTTATAAAGGCTTGAGGGTGGCACTAGAAACAAAATAGCTTGTGATCCCATGAGGCTGGGTCTGGACCTTGAACCAGGGATCTTTCACTTGTAAGACAAATGTGACAGAGACAGAAGCTCTGTTTATAAATCAAACTACAAAACAGAAAACTATGTTGACTATGACAAGGAATTTATAAAAAAACAAAAAATAATAATTTTGACCTCAGACTGGGCATAAGTGATGTTCCTGTTGTTTGTGTGGGTGTATTGCAGTGTGGCGTGCACACGTGTCAAACAAGCATTTTCACTCTTATCATCTTAGGGACACTATTGCAAATAGATCTTGAAATATAAAGTTGCCTAATTTAAAGCATAAATATAAATACATTTTTATAAATGAGGCACCAGGTATGGCAAGAGCAGTGGTTCGCACTGTGCTGCCTCGCAGCAAGGAGGGCCTTTCTGTGTAAACTCTGGACATTCTCAGGCTGTTTTCTCTCCGGATACTCCAGATTCCTCCCATATTTTTAAGACTTGCACATTAGGTTAAGTGGCAATTTTAAATCAGCAGTAGGTGTTAATGTCAGCATTAATGGTTATCTGTGTTAGCCCTGCAATAAACTGGCAACCTGTCCGGGGTGTACCCCACCTTTCACCCTATACAGCACTACAATTATTGTTGTTACCCCTCAGCTCTGAAGAGCACTTTGGTCTTTTCAGCATATTATTTGAGTTTATCCTGCCTTTAACTGTACTGCTATTGATTACTCCCTCTTTCATTAAAAAATCTACCCTGAACAACAGCTATAATAATGTTTCGGATACTTGTAAATGCCTACAGTTTTATTGCACAATGTTTGCTTAAAAATCAAAAGGCAACAAGAAGTACCTGCAGTGATGTTGGGCGTGGTTCCCAGGAGTGTATTTTGACTGTTTAACCACATCTAGCCTAAAGAAATGTCAGACTCACTGGAAAACGCTGGGCCCAAACACAGTGGCGAGGTTGAGGGCAGTCATGCGGTTGTCCTTGTGGTTGCTCTCCACGAGGGTGAGGAAGTGGCAGAGGTAGCGCAGGAGACTGTGGTGGATGTCGGGAAGCTGCAGGAGAAGGTGCCTCACATCTGACCAGGTGCAATCATCACCATACTCTACAGATACACAAGATGTTAGAATATATATATATATATATATATATTTTTTTTTTAAAAATTAACATTTTTGGTTTCTGAAAATTTTAGTAGAGAATTTA
>VUQK01027399.1:3221-16330 GCA_015106715.1 Bujurquina vittata | reverse complement strand
ATAAAAATTATTTTTTTTATAGTTTTTTTTTTTTTTTTTTAATTTCCACAAGATTTCCCACCCCGAGAATCCGATGATTCACTATGAGGAAGCCCTTGGCAACAGTGGGGAGGAAAAACTCCCTGCTGACAGGAAGAAACCTCCAGCAGAACCTGCTGCAAGTTTGTTTGCTAGCAATGTTTATGTTTTTGTTTCTATTCTACTGTATAACTGTTGGAGGCTGAAGGGATTCTTCTTCGACTGAACTGGTTATTTTGTGAGAGACTCAGAATGAGGGGGTGATAGAAATCTGGAAGAAATCCATCATAATAGTAGTTCCAAAAATGGCATGTCCTCAGGAGGACAATGATTATAGGTCTGTCGAACTTACCTCAAATATTTTTAAATCATTGGAGAGGCTCATGATAAATGAGTTGATGGGGCCACTGCTATCCGTTTGCCTAAACACACACACACACACACACAAAGCAGTACAAATAATGGCATATAAACATTAATGCATTTTATTTTAAAGCACCTCAAAAAGCCAGGTACGTATGCTATATACACTAGGCCGTTTTAACAACATCCGTTTCACCACACTTAAATTCCAGATATCTGAAATTGATTTATGACTAGATGTATTAGTAAATTAAGATATCTCTAATTATATTTTGACTAGACAAAATATCATCCACCATCACTACAATCCATCATCGCTGTTTTTGTTTGCATCTGTCTCTGTGCTTCCAAATGTTCCTCCCACAGAGTACATATGACTGTTAAAGCGCTCAAGCATCTCCTTGCTTGAAATGAAATCTTTGCGGCACAAACTTTGTCTCCTCAGTCCATATTTTATGTGGAGTATGCTGCTGAGTGTGCCCTGCCCCATTCTGTTCCTCAGTTTGGATTTGACCAGGTTCATTTGAGGGAACACTCGTTCTGCATCAGCATTGCTTAATGGCATCGCAACAGAGACAGAGCAAATAGGGCAAGTTCACGGAAAGTCTGGCCAGTTCTGTGGTTCCTGGTGGTCGCAGTACTCCTTCTGGTGGAGTCCAGTTCTAGAATAAGCAAAGCATCCGTGGAAAAGTGATGGAAAATATCCAAATACTACATGCACGCAAAACACAGGGGTGCCAACATATTACTGGACACGTGGAGCTGTAAGTGCTGCAAGAGCGCACATTTTTTACACACTGCCATGTTGGTGTAACCATATTTCCACTTAATATGATGTACATGCATGAAACATGTAATCAGCTCTCAGGCTTGTGATCGACTGGTGACCTGCCCGGGGTGTAACCCACCTTTTGCCCCGTGACAGCTGGGATAAGCTCCAGCCCCCCTGCAACCCTGAACTGCAAAAGCGGAAGAGGATGGATGGACGGACGGATGGATGGATGGGCATAAAATCATGGTTTAAGAGACACATACTGTATATGGATGCAACTGAAACTTGCCCTCAAAATATACATATTAGAAATGACCGCTCATGGCTGTTATACAGTTGAGTAAATATCACAGATTCAGATCTCTATTTACAGTCACATCTGTGTGGACGTCCTCCATCTCGGTAGAATTTTGATTGAATGTGGGAAATAGGAGGAAATGAAAGGGTGGCTCTGCCAAGGTGGATCTTTCATGTTTTATGTATTGACAGTAAATAAGCAAAACAGGTACAGAGATGGTTTGGTGATTTCTATGAATTTTAAATCTCCAGCGCTACCTACACACACGCACACACACTTACACACGCGCGTGCTCATTGATACGAGCGCAAGCAAATAAACACTCTGAACCGCCAGTGATGAAATGAGCGAGCCGCTGTTAAAATTAGAACGCGTGTGGCATTATTTGCAATGGAGAAGTGTTCCCCTGATCATTGTGAAACTGCAGACTGAACTCTATTTCCCTTCCCCTCACCTCGAGAGAAAGCCTTCATATGTGTTCTGAGCCAAATGAGGCTCTCTTATGAGGGTGTGTGTGCGTATGTCTCAATGTGTCTGTGTTTCACAGGAGACTGTGAAATGTTAAGTCACTCCCATCTCATGAGAGCATGCTAAGGCACAATGGAAACTATCCCGGGTGTCATCTTCATTTTAAATACCACCTATTTCCTCCCAGACTCCCTTTCTTTGTCTCTTTCTATTCCCCTTACTGTCTCTCTCAATGTCTTTCTTACTCTCCTTATTTTTTTCTTTCACACCCACACATTTGCTCAGAGGCTCAGAGATTTCCCTGTTTATTTTTTTAATGAAAAAAAAAAGAGAAAGGAAATCACAGAGCTTGGTACAGTCTTTTTTTTCCTGCTCAGGGACACTGTTTCCCAAATACATTGTCACAGTTTTTGTGTTGGAATATGGACAAGCAAAACTGTGAAATTTTGAGCGCGTTGACAATTTTCTAAACATATGCTATTATGTGCACGTGTTTATGAAAGTGTGATTGTGTTGGCCTGCTTGCATGTGTGTGCCAATGTGTGTCAGAAAACAAACAAACAAAAAAAAAAATCAAACAAACAAAAACACTATGCACTGCTGATGTTGTTATTGATGCCCGACTTTCATCTTGAGCTACTGCAGTATATCGTTTATAGCATATTGCATGTGAATGTGCTGTATGTGCAAAGAAATGGTAGGATTCATAATGCCATGGACTGTGTGAAAGACATCGTATCTCATTTATGTAATTTCCAAAATGGTACTGTATGTGTTTCGACTTACCAGCTGACCTTTGTAATCTGTGGTCGAACACTTATTCACACTTCTGCACACACCTTGGCAACAGCAAGAAACAGTGGGTGAGACAACTTCAGCTAAAGAAAATAATACTTTTAATCATTTGTGACACACACACGAAGGTCACAGAAAAAGGTCAGTGGTTCCCTCTCTGGCTGCACGTCAAAGTGTCTTCGAGTAAGAAAGTGATCCCAAAAACTGATGAGAGATGTATGAGTCTAATAATGATGATGATAATGGGACATGTGGGTTACATCATCAGGAGCTGTGAGAGGTCAATAACACTAAAAGTGCAAAAAAAAAATGCATTTAAATTTAAATTAATATGAATTTTGAGCCTATTGAAAGTAGGTTTAAGTTATTTTGTTTTGTTTTTTTTGCCGTCTGTCACCTTGCTAACACGTCTATAATATTTCTATAACTTTAACATATGCATAGTGACTCAGCCTTTTTTGAGACCTCTTCATGCTGCAGTGTGCTGTACATATTCACACAGCATCGCTCCCTCATTCACAGTTAACTGGATCAAACATGCCAGTGAATAAAAAAGGAAATTAGCAAAACTTGAAATCTGAAACTGATTTCCAACTGGGTCACCGTCTCCATGCGCAACTGAACAGGGATAATTGGACATTCATCTTTTTTTCCCCCCACTAAATGATTCTGACAGGCTGTTCCCCAGGCTCACCACTAGAGGGTAAAAGTCCTTTTCTCACCCACTCTCGGTTTGTTTCTGATACTCACACATGACCTACAAATCAGCAGCATCAGTCAGAGGAGAGAGGGAACAGAGGGAGAGGGAAAGAGCGCTGGGGTTTAGGATCCAGCACTGCTTTCCCTAAATATTCTCAACCTAAGAATATAATGCCATTCTTCTACTATCCTGCAATTTTCCTGTTATTCTTTACGTGGATGAACGCTGATTGAAAAAGAGCAAAATGAAACAGTCTGTTGCTCTATTAGCAGCTACTAGAGGAACATGGAGAGCAACACCATTGCAGGTGCATATGAAAAGGCAATAAATAGACGCACGCGTGGTAAAAGCAACATTTCCACCAGCATTAGCCGTGCTGTGAGGCAAGCAGGTTACTAATGTGTTCTTCTTTTTGTCCTTGGGAGCTCAGCTAAGATGATCACCATGATAAACATCACACCAAACGTCAGCATTGTCGCAGGATCCATGTGAGCATGCTAATATCAACTCAAACCCCTGCTGCCCCTCATCTCGCAGAGCTGCTAACACAGCTGCAGATGCTTGCTGTTGTTAAAACACGACTTCGCATCACAAAAACTTAAAGTCATGCTTTACTTGTATAATGCATGAATCTAAAAGCTGAAAGAGCAAGGGGAGATGATCTGTGTCTCTCAGAGATCTTATAGTATTGGCAGTCCAGTTGGGTTTTACATCAGAAATGATGTGTTTACAGCAGCCTGACATTTTAATCAATTTAAAAAAAGATCTGTGACAAAGACTTCCACATGAAGGGTATATGTAGAGCATCTGTGTGTGTGTGTGTGTGTGCGCGCGCGTGGAGACGTGGATGTGTGGATCCTCGACACAAAGCTTGTTTTGTCTTTTGATCCTGGCAAATGCGCTCAGTTGTAGAGAGATAGGGACGATAGTCTTTCACTGAAATGTGAAGAAAGAGACGGAATCGTTTTTGCTGCTCAGCACAATTTAAAAAAAAAAGAAATAAGATGTGTCTGCTGATTCTAGCCTGAACAAAGTGATCATAAAAGGAATAAGAGGTCAGTGATGCATGCAAACTCAATCAAGGATGAGAGAAAAGCAGGCACAGCAAAGGGAGAAAAACAGACTGATCGTGCCCTTATTTTCGCACTCCATCCTGTCTTTATTCAACAGACGCAGGCTGGGAGTTCATAACTACCTCTATGTATTTTTATATAGAGGAGAAGACCATTTCTACTCAGTGCACCTTCTTTCTTTATCTCCTGTGGACTCCCCCTGTGTCTCTGTAGCTGCTGCTTCATGCATCTTTAAAAGATGAGAGGGAGGCTCCACTTTCTAACCCAATGTATGAAGAGGAGGGAGAACAGATGAAGGAGAAGCTGTGGGTAGCAGCATGCCGAACCCACATGTACACGCTGTACTACAGTATATTTATATAAAACTTAATCACCCTTTGTCTCTCTTTTCTGTGTCGTGAGGTATTCCCCAAATCCTGCCTCCTCTTCCTCTGCATTTCGTGCAGCTCTCGGTGAATCTCATCAGGATAATTATTCGCGCACAGGCATCTGAGGCACGAGCATCTGCCTCTCCTTCTGTTGACCTCCCCCTGCCTCCCCCTCGTTTTTTTCTTTTTTTCAGTCCTTCTCTCCTCTCCTCTCCTTGTGATCAAGCCATTTATTTGTTAACTAGAGCATCGCTCACGTTTATTAGCCACTTCACCGTCTTTGCAAATTACAAACGTATTCTATATAATATAATAGGTGGTGCAAGGATGGGAACAAAGCAGGAATGGAAGGTGAGCTCTCCCAGAAAGGCAGAAATGATCAAGCAAAGCATGAGCATTTTAGTTTATACCAAAAATGCTACAATCAAAGACTTATTCAGGCATTTCCTGATAGACCAAAGTGTCATATTTCTTAATGCTGTGGTCACAGCAGAGGCCTGAGAGAGTGAGCGTGACTATAGGATATGCAGCAGCCTCGATAAACGCAATGTGCGCATTAGCAGAATGCCCGGTTGCATGCAGCAGTTGTATCATTTTACATTTAATGCATGCAGGTGAAACCGCTTATCTTCAAAATGTAATGTTTTAAGCTCTATGATGAACACATTTATCTTTTTTCTTAATGTCACAGTAAAACTAGGAAAGGCAGTCAGTCCTTGGAGAACCACCACATTCATTCTGTTTAAGTCATCACATGGTATACAGAATTATGGTTTTCATGTGAACAAAATGATGGCCACCCCTTTCACACACTCTCTCTATATATGCCTTTAAAGGCCTTAATGGAATCAATATTGCAGAAGAGGTGTGTAGACGGCTCTCACGGTCTCGTTGCGCTTTCCACGAAGCATATGGTCAACAGACGCTGACCTTGTATTATCACATTTAAGATGATAGATGTCTGTGTAGGTAGGACCAACATATCACTAACCAGAGGCACTGCCGGGAATCCAGGAATTATATTAACATTAAGTGACTGCCACTTAAGAAACCACATGCACTGTTCCTGGCCTGGGATAAAAACATCTCAGGCTGATGGTGTGTCAGTCCAAGCGAGGCAAAGTAAGTTGATGTGTCAAAGAAGCAGCAAATGATGACAAGCGAGACAATGGGTTGCCATGCAATGTTGTGTGCACATTTGAAAAATGAGCAAAATTTATATTATTCCAGTGCTGTTGTGCAACTGAGATTTGTAGCCTTGAATGACATGTCTTGACAGCTATTGGATGGATTTCTATGAAAATTAGCAAAAATATTTTTACCCTTCAAAAACAACACAAAAAAGTAAGAAAGAAAGGGAAAAAATGCAATTACTTTGTTGTTGATTTCAATTTAAGCTAGGTAATTTGTTACATGTAGAATGTGCAGTATTGCATACTGTATAAAAACATGAACTCAGTTCAGGTAATTTTTAGTTCTTGTTTTTATGACAGGCGTTCTATTAAATTTGATAACCACTGTCTATGCCCAAAAAAGGCCACTTTAGCCCATTGCTAGGTGGTTGCTAAGCAGGTGTAACTGAAATTTTGTGGATTTAAATGAGAAATTGAAACGTTGGGATGCTGTCATAAGGTCCTGTAGGTGCATAAAGGCTGAAACAGGTCATGTTATCCAACTACTAGGTGGTTGCTGGGCAATATGATAGCCTTATAATATATGATTCATGATTCAACTTTTTGTAATAATATTTTTTAAATATTTAAGAAATATTTTTAGTGATGAAAGTGAGCAGGAGGAATTCAGCGGTCTTAGAGACTGAGAAAAGAAACTTTTCTAAAGTGTGGTGATACACATGCACATCTGTACGGAGTACTTCTGGCTCGCTTGTAAAATGGTAGCAGCGTGGTGGTGCTGGTGCTCGGTTGCACATGCTGTACTGGTTTGTGTATAGCTAGGATCCTCTCCATCACTCATTTCCTAAGCAGTACAGTGGCCGTACTAAACACGAGCCCTGCTACACAAAGCGTGTCAGAAATAACTGCGTGACTATGTTAGCAAGCTGATGCTAGCATTTAGTTCAAAGCATCACATAGTCCAAGTACAGCATCTAAGAGCTGCAGGTTGCACACACTCTGTCTTGATTTGTGTGTCGTGTTTCCTCATTTGTATCTCTAAGGTCATATCCTCATATATATAATGCTGGTAACAGTTTTCAGTCTGTCCTGACGGATCGCTGTCTTCCCTTTCCCTGTCTCCTATATGTCCTTGTTACACCTATTGCATCTGTTAGCACATTTTTCTGACACATGCCGTGCTACAAATTGCAGAATGGCATCTCCATCGAGTTTGTTTCTCCCCTATGTTGCATTTGAATAACTTCAGCGCCCCTGCAGAGAGGTTAGATGTGCATGTGCAATATGCTATTTATTTAAGGTAGATCTTCTTTTACTGCATAAGAAAATGACAAATTATTCAACCGTTCCAGTTTCACATAAACTGGAATCTCATGTTCCGTGTATTTAATTCACTGTTGAGTTCATGTTGTTGGATTTTGAACATTAAGGGACATTAAGTGGTCTAATCACACTTAACTTTTTAAAATGAACAATTAGCTTATTATGGAAATAAAACATACAGTAATTTTAAATCTTAATATTCATCAATGCAGAAGAATTGCAATACAAAAGTACAGTTCATTATATGTGACATTCATCAGCAGATTTAACATTGATTTAAGCGGTTTTCTCACTCAGGATCATTTTTCTCTCAAAGATATAATGAGCAAATAAATGGAGGAGAAGGGAACAGAAATGTTAAACTTATTTTTAAAAAAGGCTGAGCTAATCAAACATCTAATTATGTGCCCATAAAATTAATAGAATGGAAGATAACATTACAGAATTGGGGGAATCTTTCACGCGTATGCAGAACGGATTCACGTTGCACTCTCGGTGAAATGTGGGGGATGGGAACTCCTCCTCATAGCCACAGCAGGGGATGCAATATGCATATTCAGATGGCGAGGAAAGCAAACAGTACAGTATGGCATACTGTATGCATGTATCAAGGCTTTTCAAGGGCAGACATTGCACTATACTGCAGTCTAAAATCCACATGTCCTCGCTGTGGAACTCTGCAGTCATGCAAATTTAATGCAGATACATTTAGTGCATATGAAAAAGAGGCGGGTCAATATTTCTGAATTTCTATAGAGCACGAAAGAGCGGGCAGTGAAAGTGAGGCATGTATGAGACATTGCCCCGGTTCAGGCATATCAATTAAACATCAATGGCCAGCGGGGCATCATTTGAACTGCACTGAACCTACTGTTGATCCCAGAAAAAAATCTCATATTCAAGCAAGACTTGACATCCAGAAATAGGGCTGTGTTGATGAAACATAAATGAGAACGTGATTGTTTGATGAGTTTTTGTGTGTGTGTGAGAGAGAGAGAGAGAGAGAGAGAGAGAGAGAGTACGCGCTCACACACTGGGTCTTTCCCCAGAGCGGTTCTGTTCTGTTCCTCTCCAAGGTGATGCTGGTTACCATGGCAGCTGCACCAGCTCTGAGTCTCTCCCTCTTCCTCTTCCTCCCCTTCCTCCCTCTGTCCTTTTTCTCTATGCTCCCATCTCTCTTTTTCCTTTCTCTCATTCGATTCTTCCTCTTTCTGTTTTCTAATCTCTCTCTCTCTGCAGCCTCGATCAAACACCACAGTAAGCAGGCCACCAGCCATCATTTACACGGCACAGTTGGTCCCCGTCCAGGCTCCCCCGTTTCTGGCAGGGAGATATATGGAAATTATTGAAACGTTGCACACATCACCACAATGCTATCCAGCAAATCCTCCATGAATATGGGGTGGATTACCATATCTCCAATCTTCATTTGACTTTTTTTTTTTTTTGTTAACCGCACATTGTTACCCTGCCCGGTTTTATTACAAAGGTGACAAACAGTTCAATAAGTAGCCATATCAGGCATGTATGTATGTATGAACTGCGCGCTCTAGGCATTTTTGTGGGTGCGTTTGTGCAGATCGCATGAATGCAGTCCTTTATATCGCAGCATCAAACCCAGAGCATTTGAAATGCTGCCTCTCTAGCGGTGCCTCAATTCCCCACTCACTGAAGTTTTGCTCAGTTTCTCTGACATCATTCTGCATATTGTCTCCGTAGTCCTCATCATCCTCATCATCTGCAGTCCTTCTCTTTTCTATTTAGTTTGAACAATGAAACAACATGCATCCGAATGAAGACAAAAGGAGCAGACGAAGATGGCAGAGAGAGCGGCGTAATGTAGTGGAGTGATTTCCATTCCCTGTAGAAATCAATAGACTGAGATCCAACATCTGGGGAATGTGTGTGAGTGTGGACTGAATGTGTGTGTACGTACGTGCATGCATCTATCTGTGTAGAGTGGGCATATGTGAATTCAGTCTTCAAATATAAGTAAATGTAGTTTTAGATTTTGTATGCTGTGTGTGCGCGTGCCTATAACTAAGAGTCAGCCAGAGGGTAATCAATACTGACTGTAAATGATGGCTATTATGGGACCGGGCCTGTGGTGGGACATTGCAGCAGTGATGTAGATGGAGTGTGGACTGCCTACAGTGCTGGTATTTGATCCTGCATGTGAGCGTGTCCTCCAGTGCAGAGCAAACACAGAGGGTGTGGCTAGTGGGCAGACAGGGTCTCCTGTCTCAGTCCTGGGTATACGATAACAGTAATTCAATTGAGTTGGCGGGCCCGGGCCTGTGGGATTTGCTGCCTGTGGATGTGCGTGTGTGTGTGTGTGTGTGTCTGTGTGCATGTGAGAGTGTGTTTTAGTCATTAGGCAACCTGATCCTCCTGGCTCCCTCATCAGGTCTGAATGAATAAGTGATCAAGGTCTACACTACCGTTTCTGAGTGTGTGTTTACACATGTGTGTCTTTGTGTTTTTACCTTTATTCTTCTCCCCCTCACTGTGTAACTTCCTCTATCCTTTCCTCCTGCTGCTATTATTGCTACCCCTAAGCATCAGCCAAAGATCCTCAGTTTGACTCAGCTTCTTCTAGTCTAGCATTCGCTAAAACAATGCGGCGTGTGCTTGTGGTTGACAGATGACAGAAACTGAAATACGGACAGATACTCTTGTTACCAGGCGAACTTGTGTGTGATGTAGGTGTTTGCGGAGCTGGCAGCCTGGGTGTGGAACAAGTGATGCTTTCACTAGCACCAGCCACATCAAGGAGCATGCCAATGAGTGGTGATTAAGTTACTATTATTTACCATAAGGTCAGGAATGCAGCAGCTGTTGTGTTGTTGTGTATCATGTTCGCCACCCTATAAGAATACAGGCCCGGTTCATGTCAGCTGCAGAGGTGATACCATGAGGAAAGGTTACCAGCTAAGGAGCCAGGCTACTGTAAAGATGGCAGCATGTTGAACTGCTCAGTGAGCAAGAAGTAACGGTTCACTCAACATTAAGTGACACGGAAAACGGATTGAAGAAAGTGAGTTGGCAGATCTGGGTTGTTTCATAGCAAATGCAGTATCTGGATTTAAACAGAAATGCACTTGAGCTGGCAGGCTTGCTATTCTGGAAAATTCTGGTAGTTATAATTTTGCACTTTTGTCTGCATTTTCGGTTTTGTTATATTCCTTAAAATTCCTTTAAATTTGGTAAAATGTGATATTCTGAGTATATTTTGATGGACAGATGTAAAACGTTACCCTACAAGCTGAGTTTAAAGCAGAATTTCACACAAATGCCTATGAAGATAAAATTATGAGGTAGTGACATTGTCTCTTTAAATGGTCATCTTTAGCCTCAGTAATTGCCTATGACATTTCTCTGAAGGCCATGATGCAGGAACAGAAGTGGAAATTTCACATTTAGTTGAAAACTGGACTTTTTCATAGATTCAATGAAAAAAATGGTACCCAGCTAAAGTCCTTCAAACTCTTCTTCACTGTACACTGATCAACGTGTGGCCAACGTGTGGCCAAAATAGCTCTGACCCATTGAGGCATAGACGCACGGCCTCTAAGCAGGTCCTGGTATTTGGCAGTGGGACACTGTGGGTTGCAGTTGCAGTAGGTTCTGTAGATGCTCAAAGAGAGGATCTGGAGATTATAACTCAAGGGATGAACCAGTGTTGTGTCTACACATAACATTCAACTTAGCAATGACCTCATTTTAAATGGTATCTTTTGGCAGGTTTTTGCTAGCAGCTTCTTGCATATACAAAACATAAACAAAAAACTATGTTTTTTCCATTTCTTTATTTGAATTTATGCCAGTGATAACATTTATTGTCTGACAGACATTAAATCGTATTTTTGCACCAACAAGGTGATTCCGAAAGAGCTATTAGCTGAAATCTGATCATATCTCTACATGGTGCATGATGTGATCTTTTGAGAAAACTAGACATGTAGATGACAAAATAAAAAGTGGCAGGCCTAAAACACTATCTATAGCAGATGAACAGACATGTCCTTAAGAAGTAGGAAAAAAATTCAGCTAAGACCTGACACAGGACCTGCAAGATGCGTCCCTGTCCCTTCAGCTGATCCAGCTACTGTTCACTGAAGCCTCATCAGACATGGTCTGAGTGGATGGGCGGCTGTCAAGACAGGAAACAGGGAGAAAAGACTGAGGTATGCCACATTATACAAGAACTGCACTTAAAATCAGTGATAACAGGTCTGATGGATTCATGAATCCAGATTTGAAATTTGGGGTTCAGATTGTCTCAGTTTGAACACGGTGGAGGCTCTGTCATGGTTAGGGCTGCATTTCAGCCAGTGGTGTCGGAGATCTTGTTAAAATGATGCAGAATGCAGAAAAGTACTATCAGATGTTGATCCACCATGCAATACCATCTAGAAAGCATCTGATTGGCAAAAGCTTCATTTTTCAGCATGACAGTGATTGCAAACCCACTGCCAATGCAGTAAAAACATATCTGAATAGAAAAACACACAATGGAACACTATCAGTCATGGACTGGTCTCCCCAGAGCCTCAACATTACAGAAGCAGTGTGGGATCATCTTGACTGAGAACAAAAGTCAGCCAACATCCAAGAAAAAGCTTTGAATGTCTTGGGAAAAGCCTGGAGAACTATTCCTGAAGACTGCTTAAAGAAATTACATGGTTTCACTGTTTCTGCTTTACTGTATATACTGTATTTACACGTTTGTTTGCACATGTTTTGAGAAATTGCTTCCCCTATTTTCCATTTTCCTAGTAAAATATAAAGAAATCAGGGGTGAATCAAAACTTCTACCCAGTGCTGTGTATCATCTGAGTCTGGATAGATATGGGTGACAGAGGCATACATGACAAAGTGGAACTGTACCTGTAGTTTATTCTTCAAACAATGAAGAAAAGCAGTACTTTAAATCTTGCATCTCCAGCCATTATAATTTCAAATCAGTTGAATGAAAAAAAGAGCAATCAAAAATGGAAATGTAAAGATTTACAGAAGAGAAGAATGGTCGTTGGTATTGTTTCATCTAAACAGAACCTAATTTTATGTTACTTGCTAACTTCAAAGGGAATAATTTAGGCGTACTTTTCCACTGTTTAACTGACTGTAGCTCAACCAGAGAAAGCCACAAAACGCTCTCATCCGTCTTATCGTATTTTGATTCCCTCTGCAGTTTGTCCATGCCTCTCTTCCCCACTCCGCTGAGCTGGTCCTTGGCATCTGATAGCTCTCTCCAGGCCAAACACAAACAAATGGCAGCCTTCCTTTGCAACAGCACGATGCTCTGACACACACATGCATAAGCATAGCTGGACATGGCCCGATCACGCAGCCGTGAGCCAGCAGAGGCACATACAAGACTTTAGATGCAGTGTGACTGCACATATGTAGCAGCATGGATGAAAGCTCATATGAGCAATCATCCATGCATGTGTACTGCGGATTCATGGCCACATGCAGAGAGATCGAAATCTCTATGGACACAAACAGACCAATCCTGTGGCGGCATTTTAGTGTAATCCTTGGTTTTGTATGAATCTAGAACTATTTTCCCAAATGAGATGCAGTAGCCTGATTTGGGGGGTGGGGAGGGGGGATTTAGCCTAGAACCACACACAATCAGGGTGGGATCAGACTGTATTCATGCCAACTAGTTCCAGATTGTACGCTCATGGTGACAATGTAATGAGTGGAGACCAATATGTTTCCTGCTTTCCTGGCACACTGTTTTTATTTTCTGGGTTTTTTTTTTTTTTTTTTTTTTTTTTCTTCTTTTG
>VUQK01027397.1:6666-28110 GCA_015106715.1 Bujurquina vittata | reverse complement strand
GTGTGGGGTGTGTGTGTGTGTGTGTGTGTGTGTGTGTGTGTGTGTGTGTGTGTGTGTGTGTGTGTGTGTGTGCGTGTGTATCGTCACATTGCATATTAAGCAGATTATATACTTAATCTATTGCACACTTGAAAAAAATTCTTGAATAAACTTTGGAAAGAAAAGGATCAGTAACTCTCAGGAATGAGGGCTAAGTGTAAGGTCACATTTTTCACAAGACCGAAACAATACATAAACAAAACAAAACATAAAATAAATATGAACAAAACTATTCAATGAGTTTGCTGAACAGCATAATCTCTTTAAGGTTGCTTAGAATTAAACTGAGCCTTTAAATTCTACCTCTCTGAAACATTAAATATTTTATTTTAACAACATTCAAAGTTTATCAAATTCAATATTGTATTTGATGTGTATTTTAGGTATATACAGCCTGTTTGCTTCCAACTAACTTCCAATTGGATTAGATTGGAATAATTTTAAACCTGTCTGATTCCTCATGTGGTTGCCCTTTGCACTGTGTTGTCAAGCAGATTAACTGCGAGCCTGTAATCTCAGTCACTGACTTAACTATGCATTCTACTGGCCCACTGCAAAGCTGCTGATTAAAATTTCAGAATATTCATGAATGACCAAAACAGGAATAATAAAAATATAGCTGCAAAAAAATAAGTAAATAGATAGAATAGAATGCCTTTATTGTCAGGCATTCTATTCTATTCTATCTATTTATTTATTTTATTTTACTCACGGCTCTGTGAGTCAGCAGTGCTTTCAGCTCAATGCTAATGCTAGTAAGTGTTGGGGAATGTCACCATTAAAAGTAAAATGAGATTTAAAAACTGCATTACAGTACAGAGTTACATTATATCAACTTGCATGTTAGCTACACTTCCAAGTAGGTGTAGCCTACTCTACATTTATCTCTGAGGCCCCGTTTGCACGACAACGCTTCCAGTGGAGCTGTCCAGCGACTAAAGCTTGTGCAAAGCTGGGTCAAATGATCCCGAGCACAGCAGCACTGTTGCAATGAACCAGTTCAAGTCCAGACCTCAACCTGATTGAAATGCTTTGGCAGAGACTTAAGAGCTGTGCATAAACTAATATCTGCAACCCTCAATGAACTGGAGCAACTAAAGAAGAGTGGGTGAAAATTCCTTGACATTAGAGACTGATAAATCCAAATAAAAAGCAATTACTAGAAATATTACTGCTAAAGGTGGTTGCACAAGCTATTGAGTCATGTAGGCTGTAGGCTTACATGAGTGGACACCTTCAAGTTACCAGATGTTTTAATAGGCTTCCCCAAACAGTTAAAATGTTAGGCTGGCATAGAGATTCCATGGTCCTGTGGCAGCTGCAATGAGCAAAAGAAATGAATAACAAAACACAAAAGAAACCAAAAAAAGAGAAAGGAAAAAAAAACGATGGTTGAAGATTTAATGCAATATGACAAGAAGAAAAATAAATCTGGTATCTAAAGAACTGTAGATTAGTCAAGAACACTTAGAAGTTGTTATAAATCAGTGTCCATAAACTCTTGTCAAAGTGACTGCACTGCCAGTTTCAGTTTATTTTAATTTGACTGGAAACTGCAGTTCTTAGCATTTCAAGGAAAAAAAATCGGTACTTTTTTAAACATGAAAACAAATGTAGTGTTTGAAACTTTAAAAGATTTGAGGCAGTCACATTTAAAAAGCATAAAGCATATAATAGAACAATTCTCATGACAACAGTCTAGAAAGAGTAAATGGGTCAAATTCAAATGGCCTAAATAATAAATTTCTGATTCAGCAAAAACCCTTACTGGAAGCAACTGGCGAAGTTGCTTCTTTTGTAATCCATCAGGATGACATGGAGCCTTTTAGGATGTCAGAGCATTATTACATCACGCTGATCCGGTAAGTAAAGTCTGGATTATTTGATTGATTCGTATTTCTTCAGTAATTAATCTGCAAGATTACAGATAAAGACATAAAACTGTCTTCTCATTGTGAGAGTACAGAATTGAAGATTTTATGTCTTGGTTTGATTTTTAATAGAAAGCAATACGTAAGTTTGGATGGAAAAAAAGAAACGTCGTCAAGGAATCATCCAGACAGAGATAATGGTATAAGTACTACAGTTCTTCCGAGGAACTGGCTCCCAATCAACATCTTCAGCTACAGTAACTGATCCATGCCTGAGTGCATTTTCCGTACAGTGATGGTAAGGCCTTTTCTTGGGAATACACTGTTGTCCAGCAAGACTCTTCTTGGAATTAATTATTATCTCTTTTCTAATAACAAATATAATTTAAATGTATTCCTACGGGGGTATTTATGCTTTATGTTTCAAAACTTTCCTGTTCTCCTTACTGTGCTTGATTTTCCCAGTCCAGGGACATACTGCATCAATGCATGCTAGCAAAAAAACCCACATTTATTTTAATGTAATTCAATACAATACAAAACCATACCATTTATTCTCCCAGGAGAAATTCCATTTACAAGGCTCTCGCTCTCTCAAACATTTACAAACACTGAGCTGATGCAACCTTGTCTCTCTCTCTCGCTCTCTCACTCTCTCTTATCCTTCTCATGGCATCCTTCTCTCTCAAGCTTTTAGATCCCATGTCAGCAATGTTGAGTAGTCGGGGGGCCCTCCAGGAAAAGTGTGTTAGTATCAATTGCTCCCATGGGGAACGTCATCTGAGAAGAGCTCTTTTGCCTTCAAATATACAGCGTGAGTTCAGCAGCTGAATCACAAGACAGAAATGCAGTATAGCTTTTCAGGCATGCTTTGGCACATTATAAAAGTCCAGCTTGTTATCTTGACCTTCAGAATGTGTTGGATCAGATGATGAGGCATGACTAATTGTGTGTGGATACCAAAGAAGAGCAGAGCGCTGAGGTCAGGGGCTACTGTCAGGATGCTCTCAAGGGCTTGAGATTCATTTCACTTCTGAAGCACTGGGTATTACATTTGCTTATTCGTGTCTTATTACCCTTACCTACCACTACCTTTCAACGCTATGAAGTAAACAAACATGGCAATTCGGCAGTCCCGGAAATTGAAAGTTGGGATACACTGAAGCATCCTTCCCGAATAAACAAATTCCGCACTGTCATCTCATTTGTTTTGTGAGATTTCAGTACTAAACCAGCAAACAATCCTCCATTGCTTTCAGTCATCTCTCCCTTACTGACTTTGCATTTTCATGCAGATGTGGGAGGCATCTCAGAGTCTGCAGAATAAGGAGTACAGATGAAATAAGCCATGGTGTTACTAGGGTGCTGAAAACATATGCTCTCTCTCAGAGTTAAGCCAAAGACAGGATCACAGTCATGTCTGGAGGCTCAAGGAGAGCTCCAGAGCCTGGTGTCAAGCTCAGGCGTTGTGCCCAGGACTCGCACACACCACTCAGCGGGATAATAATCTGATAATAGCAAACACACATTTGGAGCTATTATGTAGAGACCAGAATAAAAGAAAAAGATCAAAAGAAAAAGGCAGCCAACTGGGTGGAGAAATAGAAGAGAACTGGCTCAGGCCGAGATTATTTCCTTCTTTAAAATATTGCTGAAGGCTTCGAGAACAGCATGAGAAACATATATATAAAAAACAAATATTCATGTCAGTGCCTTAAAGCTAAAGTCACTTATTCACATGAAGATTTCCTCTCATGCTAAATCAAAACTTCCTTTGTTGCCTATTCAAACAGCTCACCATGATTTTTCTTTTTCTATTAAATTTTTTTTAAGGTTACACAACTTATTGATCTCTTGAAATTCCCACTTTGTGATTTTCCCATCACTTATTATTATAACTGTGCAGCTTCTTAGCCCAGGGCTGAAGACAGCTGCCCTGAAGCTAAAACAAACACAGTGTTCCAACTCCTGTTTGCGGTTGGTTCACGAGCGCCTGACTGGATATTAGAGAGGAGTGTGGTCTTATTTTATTATTGTGTTGCCTTTGAGAGGTAAACCACCTAATGGTTACAAATGTTTTACAAATGACTTCAGCGAGTCACGCAATACTGTGGCTGAAAAATATGCTTTGCACATTGTTTATCATGGATGTTTTGTCAGACCTTTTTTTCTCCGTTGTACAAATTTAAATTTTTATTTTCACATATTTTTGTAATGTTTTTTGCTTAAGGACTTATTTGATCCAGGTTATAAGAACCACAGAAAACGTATTGAAAAAATGAGGCATTAAGCTCACACACAAGACTGTGACTAGGGTGAATCAACTGAAAATGTGTGGCGTTGTAGTTGTATATGAAGGAGAGAGACAGAGATTTGTTTTAAGGCATGGCATAAAATGTAATAATTCCCTAATATATATTTTGTATATAAAAAATAATGTCATTTCTGTAAAAAGAAAAAGAAAAAAAGCTTATTTGGATTTTAAAGACAGAGAGATGAAAGAGAGAGCACTTTATGAAACTCTCTCTCCTTTTTGGGGGAGGATTGTGGTTGCTTATTACATTTTTACAGTTTCCTGTTGTTATTCCCCAAACCAATTTGCCACAATTGCCTTTGACACTGGTGTGAATTTATTGCTTAACGCGTTGGGTTAAATAAAGCTGAACAGTAAGCTCTTGAACTGTGTTCAAACTGACATTTGCCAACAGTAAAACTAGATCATTTTTTTAACAGCAAAGATTAAAAGCACAAATTGGCTTAAACAAATAAAGTGATTTGCTAAATTATGAGGTCTCAGTATGTCTCAGTAAGGCTATTGGACAGCTTGTAAAATTTAGAAATTCAAGTTCTTTTGGATTGAACTGTGTTAACTTTTTTTCAATCCCCTTTTTATCCACGGCTGCAATAAGGCCAACAATTTGTACAATTCTTGATGACACAAAAATGTTACTCAGCCTCAGCTGTACTTTATTGCTAAATACTCTCAAAGCACACTGACCTAATGCAAATGATGAAAGGAATAAAAACGGGAAAACAAAGCGATTCCTACAGTATAAAAGTTTTGAGGAGTGATTCAAACTAAATTTACTAATACACACTTCGTGGCCTGTTTATTAGGCTGGACTGAGTTATCCTGCAGGAAGCAGCGATCAGAAGATGGGTGCCCTGTGGTCACGAAGGGATGGACATGGCCAGCAGCGACATTCAGGTAGTCAGCAGTTTTTAAATAATGGTAAATAAAATAATGGTAAGTTGATATTTGTTTATGCCAAATTCTACCCTGCCATTGATATATTGCATACGAAATTGAGACTCATCAGATCAGGCAATTTTTTTGTCTTCTATTGTCCAATTTTGGTGAGCACCTGGTGTGGTCTTCTGTTGCTGTAGCCCATTTGCTTTAGTGCTGTTCATCCAGAGATGCTCTTCTGCATAACTTGGTGGAATGAGTGCTTATTTAAGTTACTATTGCCCTCTTGTCTCATGGTACCAGATGAAACACAACAATTAGTCACAAAGCCTCTAAATTCAGATAAAACTGAGGTTATTGTACTCCGCCCTAACAAGTGGTGCCAAGCACAGCAAACCCTGACCCCGGCAGTTGATTTGAAAGCTGTTCGTCTCACAAACATGTCACTCTCCAAACACTGACTCACAGAAATAACACATGGGTCCTATTGTACATGCCCATAGTTTTCCAAGGTTTAAAAAGTTGAACTGCAATAATTTTCATTTTATAGTAATTTAAATTTTTTTGTAAAAGCTTTATCCCTATTAGTGAAATATGGGAATTGATCGGGTTGATAGAGTCAAATGTTGTCATAGATTTGCGTATCCGGATCATATATCAAATGTTACATCTCCATGGACAATAATGATGTGCTTCATACTGTAATAAATGAGTATGGCCTCTGTTTTCAGCTGAGAGACGGCCAGAAATATGCATTAAATTGAGTTTCCGATTTTGTTGGATACATGATTTATTTTTTGTTTGCATTTTCCCCGCCCCAATTATTTATTTATTTTTTTACCTTGATCCAAATACAGCAAACGTTTTATCAGGTGATCTAGGGGTCACTGGCCATCTTTCATGCAAATTTGATATGAATTGTACTGGTAGCTTTGCTTTAATATGCCTTTGACAGACAATTCCTCCCTCCAAGGGGCAGGGTAAAATCTTAGAAACATGGCATCTAGCCAGATTCTTACTCTGGATGGCATTAAATTGGCTCCAGTAACACTGTGCAGAATCTTGGAGTCATTTTTGACTAGGATTTGTGACTTTAAACATTAAAGTAATATGAAGGACTGCTTTTCTGTATTGACGCAATATCTCTAAAATTGGAAACATCTTGCCTCAAAGTGATGCTGAAAAAAAGTTCACGAATTTATTACTTGTAGGCTGAGCTACTGTAATTCATTACTATCAGGCTGTTCTAAAACCTCCTTCAGCTGATCCAAAATGCTGCAGCGAGAGTACTGACAGGGACTAGAAAGACTATATTTTCTCCATGTATTTTCCCCAATAGAGCACTTCAGTCTCAGACTGCAGGCTTACTTGTGGTTCCTAGGATACTTAAGAGTAGAATGGAGGGAGGGCCTTTTGTCCTGACTCCCTCCGCTCATCCCGAACTGGTCATGGCAGATGGCTGATTCTGCCACCATGAGGGTTCTTCCTGTTAAAAGGGAGTTTTTCCTTCCCACTTTCACCAAGGGGGGTGCCCATAGGGGGTTGTTTTGACTGTTGGGTTTTCCGTGAAATTATTACATGGTTTTTATCTTACAATATAAAGCACAATAGAACACAGAAACTGTTTAAACTGAAATTTTACAATTTCATAAAAGACATTAAATCTCAAAAAGTTGGGACAGGTGTCAACAAAATGCTGGAAGAGTAAAGAAACATACGTGGGGACGTTTTGCACTAAATAGGTTAATTAGCAACAGGTAAATAACAGAATTCAGTATAAAATGAGTATCTTAGAGATGCAGAGTTTTTTGGCAGTAAAGACAGGCAGAGGTTCACCAATTTCCAAAAAAACTACATAATAATTTCAGGATAATGTAAAATTGTGAAGACTTTAAATATTTCATCATCTGCAGCACATAATATCATCAAAAGAGTCAGAGAATCTGGAAAATCTCCATGCACAAGGGACAAGACCAAACTCAATGCTGGATGCCTGTGATCTTTGGGTCCCCAGGCAGCACTGCATTAAAAACACACATGATTCTCTCATGGAAATCATTGCATGGGTTTGTGAACACTTTCAGAAATCATTGTCAGCGAACACAGTTCACTCTGCCATCCACAAATGCAGGTTAAAGCTCCATCACGCAAAGATGAGGCATATATGAATGACCCAGAAACACCACCATCTTCTCTGCAGCAAAGCTCATTCAAAATGGACTGAGGCAAAATGGAAAGTGTGGTCATATGAATGAAAATTTGAAATTCTTTTTGGGAAACATGTATATTGTATCCTCTGGGCTAAAGAGGAGAGGGACTATCGGGCTTGTTATCAGCACTCAGTTCAAAAGCCAGCATCTCTGAAAGGCGTCATGAGTGCTGAAAGGTATACACAGGTTTTAGAGCAACATCTGCTCCCATTCAGATGTCTTTTTCAGGGAAGGCCCTGCATATTTCAGCAAGACAATGCTATACTGCATCCAATACAACAGCGTGGCTTCATAGTAGAAGAGTTTGGGTGCCTTGTGTGTTTTGGTTGATTTTACTGATATTTTTGTCTGTTTCCCTCTACTGCAGTTGTCTGACTCACCCTAACTGGTAGCATTTTTGTTTTGTTTATTCCCTGCGCATTTATTATTTATTCGTTTGTGCCCTTAGTTGGTTGTCGGTCTTGAGTTTTGCCTCTTATCCAGCCATGACCTACCTTACTCCCAGTCTGCTTCTCCGTGGCTCAGTTTTATTTCCTTGACTTTAGTTGGACTTTCTGGACTTGCCTGCCAAAGTGTCTCTGTTTTTTTGGCAAATCTGATATCACCATTTCTATGCATATCTCAATGTCGTAATAGGAAAATGCCCAGTCATTCAAAATTTTGTAATAAGGCAGGATGTGGGAACAAATGGGAAAATTCTGAATAAAGAAGACAGATAGCAGTTCAGCATCTAAGCTGAGTAAATCAATGACGTAGGCAGGAGCAAGGTCATGCAAGGTTTTAAAAGTAATAAGTACAAGTCAAAAACAATTGTGTTTCTAACAGTGCAGTTTAGCAGAGAGAGGCCCTCTGTTTGCACTTATTAAAAGTCTGGGAGCTGAGTTTCGATCGAGCTGGAGGTGAGAGATGGCCTTTTTGTTGGGCCAAGAGTACGGGGAATCTTACTAATACAGGCTTGATGAAATGAGAGCATGGATGACTTTGACAAAGCAAAAAGCAAAAAACTACTGGTTGAATAAAAATGCATGTCTGAACTGCCCTGATGAGCTATGTGTCAAAGCAAAGTTCAGAGTAATGATACTGCAGCCAGAATGCTTGACATTGAAGGAGAGGTTTCCAAGTCATGTCTGGAGGGACAAATGAAATGATGTCAGATCTGGGCTTATTAAACAGAAGTTTGGGAACATCCGTCAGTCAGCAGAACATATAACTGTGTGCCAGCTGCGTAATAATGAAATTAAATATTGTTTCTTTGAATTACATGATCCAAGGAAAATCAATGGATAGAGAATACACTGGGACCTAAAAATCGGTGAACACTGCATGAGGGGGGGAGCGGGTCTTCTTTCTTGGTCAGCAGTGATGTAAAACTCATGTCACTATGGATGGTTATACTGGTGTTCCACGACTTTCCCATTTATGGCAGGCTTCAGCCTTAGTAGTTCCTGCACTGTTACTAAACATCCTAACCACTTTCCTCTCATCTGAGGGTGACAGTTTGGGTGTTCTTCCAGACCTTGGCTAAGTGGTCACACTTGTACTTAGGTGCAATAGTTTGAACTGGCGATCTTGTAATGCAATGTGTAAATCTAAAGTTTTCCTTATTAGAGCTTCCCTCAGTTTCTTGGGCTTTCCCATAAGCAAGAAGCTTGGTTAGAAGGTGACAACTGACGCGATTATTCAGAAATGGAAGACATATAAAATGACCATCAAGCACCCTTGGTGTAGAGCTCTATAATAATAATAATAATAATGCCTTACCCTTATATAGCGCTTTTCATGGTACTCAAAGCAGTTTACAATTTCGTGCACTATTCATTCACACCTGGTGGTGGTAAGCTACTAATGTAGCCACAGCTGCCCTGGGGCAGTCTGGTGGAAGCATGGCTGCCAATCTGCGCCTACAGCCCCTCCGATCACCAACCACACAACACATTCACGCTTAGGCAATGTGGTTTAAGTCTCTTGCCCATGGACACAATGACAGCATGCGCTCAGATGGGGACCCGAACCAGCAACCCTCCGGTTGTAAGGTGAGCACCTACCCACTGTGTCACTGCCATTGCATCTATTTGCCTCAATGGATGAGGATTATCATGAGAAAGGTGGTGAATCAGCCCAAAATTATATGGGAGGAGCTTGTCAATAATCTGAAGGCAGTTGGGACCACAGTCACCAAAAACACCACTGCACAGTACGGTGTAATGGAATGACATCTTGCAACAACCACAAGGTTCCACTGCTCAAGAAGGTGCATGCACTGTCTTAAGTGATGGTTCACATATGCCTAGGAGGAAGTGCTGTGGTCAGCTGAAACCCAAATCCAACTCTTTGACATCAGCTTGATCTGGAAGAGAAATGCTGAGTATGACCCAAAGAACACCATCACCAGAGTCAAGCATGGAGATGGAAACATGCTTTGGGGCTGCTTTTCTGCTAAGGGTGCTTCATTGCATTGAGGGCGAATGGACAAGACCATGTACCATAAAATCTTTCCCTCAATTAGAGACTGTTCATTGCTTTGTAAGTGAGCAAACTCACAAATCAAATAATTATTTCCCCCCCACTGTATGCAAACATCTGACCATGACTGTAACTTCAGAACAAATGAATCCTCAAAGCCAGTGATGTTGTAGGAGTGGCGCTGGACTCGGTGATGGCAGTCTCAGAGAAGAGGATCCTGTCTAAGCTTCAGGCCATTATGGACAACGGCTCCCACCTACTCTGTGACACAGTGATGAGACACAGGAGCACGACTCATCGCTCCAAATTGCACCACAGAGCACCACAGGAGGTGGCCATCAAACTCTATAACTCCTCCCTTAATGGGTGGCACTATGGTTCATCTGTGCAATTACTCATAGGTGGAATAATTTGAACTGCTTATACAGTATGTTCCAGATTTATATTTGTTATTACAGCCAGTGTCTTTAGTGTATTTATAAGAATTCTGGGGTGCATATTACAAATGTATCTTTTTGGTTTTAAATGATTTAAAATGTTTATTCCCTGACTGGTTGGTGAGTGGCTGCAGATGTTGGTGGCAGTCACTGAAGTGGAGATGAACAGTTTGTTGTATGTGCGTACGACAATGACTTGCCTGCAACCATTTGCTAACTGTTAGCCAAGCTGTAAAGACACTGTGAAGAATGTGAAGCAGAACAGAAACAGGACATTGGTCTTTAAACTAATGTTTAAATGCATTTTTTTCCAAATAAGACAACAGGCAACAGATATGTTGCCTGTACTGTATGCAGACAGTGGGTACCATGTTTACATGCGTCAAGAGGCAACTATGCACGCAATATCCCTGTTTCCACTACTTTTAAACCTTTCATGTCTGTATTTAATGGAAGTTCACCAGGGTAGGGATTACTTGTAATGAGCTCCACATTGGAATGAAACCCTTGTTAATGTTATTATTCTCACCTGCACCCTTCTTCTTCAAGTCAGAAAGTCTGCTAGCACACAAATCCACTTTCAAAGATACTTGAACAAATCTTTTTGTTGTTTGTTAAAATGTTATTCTTATTATTAATATTATTTGTGGTCCAGATGAGAAGTTACAAACGGAAAATTGAATGCTGCACTTCCATCCTTGTGCATTATGTGTCCGACCTCATTTTGCAGTAATACTTATTTCTGTATAGCTACAAAAGAAAGTGATAAAACAACATCTTCTGGTCTTTCCAGCAGATGTCTGTCAGATTCTTGATTAAGCAATACTTACCAGCAACCTCCACCCCTTGTCAACAGACAATAAATCTGTCAGATCAGTCAAAAAGGGTGGTCTCCAGCAGCGAGTGGTGACTTATTGCCAAAGGTCTCTGCAAATGTTGCACACATTGTAATTATGCTGACACTTAAGGTGCCATTCCTGAGAGGTGAGCTAGTCTGGATGTGCACTGGAATAACAGTTCCCATGCTGCAAGTAAAAATCATCATTCGCGCTCACTCTTTGCCACTGTGCAGATTGAGCAGTTGTTTGTGTGATTGCAGTCACTAAACGAGCTGCTCAAAAGATATTTGTATAGGTAGGACTCACCCTGATTTCTCCTTCCATTAGCTCAGAGTTGTTCTGTTTGCAGCAAATAAGGAGAGTAAAGGTAGCAGTCAGATTGTAACAGCATTTTGCTGATCACTGCCCAGTCACCATCAAGCCCCGGCTATAAAAGTGCAACAGAAAAAAACTGGTTTGCCTGAAAGAATTCCTCTCACCAAGCATTTGCATCTGTATCTTCCACAAAGGAAGAAGAGGGAAGAAGTATAATGGGGTTTTTATGGACCTAAATGTTCTTTTTTATTTGCCTTTACAAATCCCTGAGTGGTGCATTTTTTTCATGCTAAACATTAACCACACACACACAAAAAAATCCTCTTGTACCGCACAAAGCAGCAGCTGCATGTATTACTGTAACGACAGTGGATTATGATTTCAAAACAGAGCATAATAACTGGTGACGTTAATATATGTGTGCAACTGTTCGACCGGGTGGTTTGCAAGTGGAACAGTGTAATTGTGGCCTGCAGTAAGAGGGGCTCGACTTTTTAAAACTACTTCCACAGGACCCAATATTTATTTGCGCGCATGCTCAGCACCTCCTCGTACACTGAATTTCTGACAGGCGCATTAAAAGATTTGGTGGTTTGGACTATCTGGAAGCTAAAGTACCTACAATTATACTTAGAACTTAGATCAGATTGTAAAATAAGTGAGTAAATGCAAAGTTCACATTTACCAGATATCCAGTCAAATAGCAATTTTTTTTTAGCAAAAAGGATTCACAGTAACTTAGATGAATTAGTCTCAGCCACCAGTTTTTTTTAAAGCCAAAATCAAACGTGCGAATCTTACCCCAATTTTTTTCTTTTTTTATATAAAAGGCTATTTTTAATAGCCTCTGTACACCACCACAGTGAATTAAAAAAATTAATTAAAAAAACAATATGTGAATGCTGTTGACTTGATTAAATGTTAAACATTTTTTCTTAACCACAGAAATAATTGTGCACACAGTTGTTTTCTGTGGCTTTTCAGGTGTTTTGGTGTTGCTGAGCTGGCCAGCGCATTCCTTCTTTTGAAGAATGTACCAGATTGTTGATTTTGGCCACTCCCAAAGCTTTTGCTTGCTCTCTCTGATAGATTTATTTTATTTTTATTTTTTCAGCCTAATGATGGCCTCCCTTACTTCCACTGACATCTTCTTGGACATCATATTTAAAGTGATTGAGAAAAGCTTTAAGATGTAGATTCAACACTCTGAATCAACTTCAGATATTCATTTGCCATTAAATAAGGAGAGAGTAGGCCTCACCTGAATGCGAGGCTGCTTGTCAGTTAATTGTCTGGTTAATTTTGAGCCTCTGAAAATGGGGGATTTTGTATAATAATTGGTGTCACTCACAAACACAACATATTAGATTGCATGAATTTTTAATAACGCCATTCCTACACATTACTCATCCAGAAAGAGCTGCTGCTCTGTGCACCCTCATTTTGGTTCAGAGTGTTTACACAATGGCTCTATTCTTCAGCATTGGATGAGGAACATATTTCCTATTTGCTTAGTTGTCCAAAGCTAGAAAACTACAATTTTGCAATCAGGAAACAATAAGAAGCAAAGTCATTTTTCATTTTGACAAGAAAAGAAAATTACCATCTAAAGTTTATCAAATCGGAGAAACCTTTTGCCCAAATTGCAATTTAATGAAGCGTATTTGAGTGGATTTGTTCAAGACATTGCAAAATAAATGAAGAAGCCAATTTTTTTTTTGAAGTGTTGTTTTCAGCTTTTGCACGTTAAATGTATTCAGAACATCTGGGAGTAGAATATTGGACGTTTTGTTGTGCCGGCTTAAAGTTACACAACCATTACTACGCCCCCCCGCTTACATCCTCAATCGTTTTATAGATGGTGCCAATCAAGTACAGTCTGTACATGCCTGCATGGTCATCTGCCAGAGCAGTTGACTTACTCTGCTGTGGATGTATGAGTTTTTTAATAATAACTCCCTCCACAGAAAATTAAACTTCTTTCAAATTGTCAGATGATCACACTCATTTGTTAGGTTAAAGATAGTCTGAAACATTTTCTCATTTCCCATGCTAATTTGGTAAGTAAACTGAATATGTAACAAGACTGAATAAACACTGGAAACGATCAGCAATCAGCAAATGAAGCAGTCTGTTGACACGAGATTAAAACAGCTCACAGGTTTGACTGGAAAGCAGCTTGCTGTGATTGATTGGCTGGTCAAAGGACATGAATTCAAGGCCAGAGACCTTCAGCTTTTTCCTCTACTCTGCATTAATACCTAAGATATTATCACATGATGACAGGCTAGTCTCATATCTGTGTAGTCTGTGTAGGTTCTCAGTCATCCAGGTCATAGTAGTCTCTGGAGCTTGAAGAGAACTAAAGAAGCCTTTCGGATGAGAGGTGAAACGTCCTCAAGGAACAAAAACAAGTCCAGTCGTTCTTTTTGTCAAGCTCCAAAGCCTCATATACAAAAAAAAATAACTATCACACTCAGCTGTACTAAATAAAACTATATGAGGTAAACATGATGAGCCACTGATTCCAATAAAAGCTGCTCAGCCAGTACAAAAAGCCCCTCATGTAACTAAAACAGGGCTTCAGTAGTTTCCAAGACCACCCAAAAGAAAAAGGTATGTTTTGGGTGTGAGGAGGTAAGCGTGAATGAACACGCCAATAAAACTACTACTTTAATAACAATGGTTAATAAAACTTTAAGACTTTTCATTTCTCATTTCCAACAAACAATTACAGATGTTCTCTTTCAAAGTCATTCAACTGGCAGTTTCCCCTGAATTGCCTCTTTACCTCTAGTTTTTGCCTCTTTAGAAAAACAGGCCTCTTTCTTTTTTGCTGCTCACCTTTTGCTCAGCTACCTGAGGAAAACTGCCAATAGTAAAACAGAGAGAGTAATTTAGCCTAACTTAACCATGTCAGTGCTTGTGCTCAACATAACCGGACATTAACCTTTGTGGCGTCTCTTCAAACATAACTGTGGCTGCACAATATCAGAATATGCTCCTATGTGAATGTATTTTCTTGACCTTGACTTTCAAACTTTTAGCCAAACTTTAATTTCTGTGGTCAAAAAACGAACTTTCATGCTCAACAGCCTCTGTATTGTTTGACACTGCAGATGTACAAAATGAAACAGAAGATGACTCACCGTCTCTAAATATGGAAAGCCATTCATTCCAGTGAAAGCACATATACCACAAAAATGTTACAATCAGCCCCTTCCTCTGCGCTCATAATGTATGGTTAGTGTCTCTCTCTAGTCAAGCAGGCACAGAAATCAATTAATAGTCACATGTTTCGAGTTCCATCCAATCATTTATGTTCGTGATTCGTCT
Organism: Bujurquina vittata; assembly: GCA_015106715.1. NCBI lineage: Eukaryota > Metazoa > Chordata > Actinopteri > Cichliformes > Cichlidae > Bujurquina > Bujurquina vittata. The sequence continues at coordinate 13,410 of VUQK01027397.1, read as the reverse complement.
CGTTCATGTAGGCTCATTCATCTCTGTCTCATTCATTCTGCTTCCTTCAAGGCTCGTGTTGATCCTCAGTGTTTCTGTTCTGCCTTCTCCTTGCAATTTACCACCCTTCACTTCCCCAGCCTTCTCTAGCATTAGGTGTGGTTTCAGGAAATTTTTCTACATGCTAATTTTAATTAAAGAAGAACTTGACTGATTTTACAAAGTCCTTTGAAGACTTTTATGATCTTGCGGAAGTGCTTGTACATATGTGGGTGGGAAAGGTTGTAGTATATAAAGCAAAGGTGGGCAATATACCCAAAGAGCCACATGTGAGACTGGGACTGTTGTGGAGGGCCGAACCAACAGGCTGAACTTCTGAAATTTTATCTCTTTATGAACTGCCACTGCTATGGATAGATGCTACAATTAGGCTCTAATTGTGCCCCCTGTGAAATGAATTGCCCACCCCTGGTAAAGCTTTTGTTGCTCCAGAGAAAAACAAAACATCTGGAGTTGCAAACTTAGAAAGGCTTAATCCAGCTGTTTCTAGCCTGGCATACTGGCATTAATCTGCTTTCAAACTGTCCACAGCTGCATTTAGACAATAATTTGGAAGACCTGATTGTGGGCACCAAGTTCCTATTCAGTGATTGATGCTCATGATCATTTCCTCATCAACACTCTGAAAAACAACACATAATCTCACAAACTAGGGTGGTCCACTAAGATTACCCCAATTAGCCACAATTTTAAACCCCGTAATTCTGCCAAAACAGCTCTAACTCTTCAGCACATTGGGCCTCCGGGAGTGTCCTGTAGCATCTGGCTCCAGGTTGCTGGCAGCAGATTCTCTGCGATCTATGAGTTGGGATGGGGGGGGGGGGGTGTCTGTGTTTTGGCCTTGTTCCAGTGCATGCCAAAAATGCTCAGTCAGATATGTAGAGTGTGAATGCTGGGTCAGTGTGAATACTTTGTCTGATTTCTCCTGCCAGTTCTGTTACTGCAGTTTATTCAGTGTCCTCCCTGTTACCCTGCGGGAGTCTGCTGCCGTTGGAGAGTGCTGTCGCCGTTTGGGAGGTTGTTCTCGCCCTGCAACAGTGTTTAAGTGGGTGATACATGAAGTAACATGCACAGGATCCAAGTTCCACAAGACATGAACGTTGTTGATCGCCTTTGTTTTTGCTTATCAGTTACAGGTTTTTGCACATACTTAGTGATGCAGTAGTGTCTCAGCACTGTTAACCCTGCAATGAACTGGATGTTTGTCAGCAGGGAGGTACAGCTCTTGGGCAAACGCTTCCCAACTACACACTTCATGTCTGCTACACTGTGGCTGTATCCAGCTTTAAGTTTTGTGGTTGTGGTTGAAACATACATGTGCTCAATGAAATACGACAATATGCATACATTCATGTCACGTTAAAGCAAAGTAGGTGCCAAGGTTCTGTTGAAAGACAGATTGAGATAGACAGAGAGAGAGAGCAAGAATCTGCAGTATTAGGTGGGAATGAAGGATCTATTTTATCTATTAGGAGGATTTTCTCTGGCCAGAAACACATGGAGAGAAATCTTTGCAAGGCTGTGAGCGGCAGACAAGTAATAACTCATTTTTGGGGTGGGAAAGGTGAAGTGGATAATCTATTTTATGTCCATACGTGAAAAGAGACCGAAGAGAACCAGTTTCTAAGCTGGGCCTTTAACTGCAGATGTTAATCATGGTCAATTTTTTATGAGACATCAAAAAAAATGGAAGCAAGTCTCATCATGGAATTATACATTTTCTATTTTCACACAATTTAGAATATGTTGTTTGTAGCTCGGGATTTGGTTTAAGTTACTGGTGTCCGTTTATCTGACCCTAATAAATAAAAATATGTTCAACATCCATCAGAACAGCAGGGGAAAGGGGGGGAACTTTTGCTGTGGTCAGGATCAGAGGAGATCTCACGCTCACAAAGCTGAGACAATGCCCTCGAATAACACCTTGGGGAAGTTACATTTTCAACTTGGATGAGACATCAGGAAGAATGAGGCACATTTGTGAGAAGACAACCATAACCTCCCTTGATTAATTAATCAAATCGTCTTCCAGATGCGAAACGTCACTGAGCGTTTGGAGGGAAGGGGAGAACAAAATAATGATCAGTATGTTGAAACCAATGACCGCCACACCACATATGAGGCTTACCACATGCAGTTTACTTGAAATCACATGAAGTTGAGTCGATGACTTACACGCACCGAACCACAGTTTCACATGACCGTACTACAAAGGTCATACAAGTGAGAGTGGGTTAAACAAGGTTATGCTTCCACCCAAAGAACCATTCAGACAAAGAAAGTTGTGATTTCAGCTGTCGCCAGAATTGTGACACAAGACAGGAACTTTAAGCAGAAATGATTTCCAAACATATCCAGCAGCAGGCCGAACTGTGAAAATAACACATTGAAACGAAGAGCAACGTGCCAAACAATACAGTTGTGCCTTTATTCTGTTTGTGTTCACCTGCTTGCCAGACCATTAACAAGAATACTGACACATTATAAATCATTAAACTTCCTTTGTACTTACCAATCATAATGTTTTTTTCTTAAGTCCAAACTGAAAAGGCAGCCCATCCTCTGCCAACCAGAACTAAAAGGCTTAACCTTTATCATATTGGACTTATTTTCACCTTGTCTTTGCTGTACAGTAAGTTTGTGATCTGGCTGATGCTCTGCAAACATGGATTCTGTGGTTTGGAGCATGTTGTTCTCCATCATGGTGCTTTGTTTTCCATTTGCGCGGAAAGATTTCATGTGTCAAATCCAGCCAAGGAGCTGGCTGAGTGTTCTGAACAAGATTATAAACGTGAGCAACGTTACTCTGATTTATTTGTGCAGAATGACGCCCCCTGCTGAACCGTTTCATCACGTTTCAGAAAATACTTTTTTCATTCTGATATTTTTATTTTGATGGTTGTCACGTGAATGAAATTTGCTGTTCAGCTTCAGCCAGAAATGCACAAATGTCATTTTCTCACAGAGATACGTGTGTGTCAGTATTAGACGGGCATTTCATTAAATGTCATCCATCCATTTGCTTCTGCTTATCCTTATCAAGTTTGCGGCGGGGCTGGAGCCCATCCCAGCTGTCACAGAGAGACACACAACCATTTGCACTCACATTCACACGTATGGACAGTTAAGAATCACCAATTAACCTAACCCCATTAAGTGCATGTCTTTGGACTGTAGGAGGAAGCCGGAGTACCCGGGGAGAAAATGCAAACTCCACACAAAGAAGAGAAAGAAGAAACCAAGACCTCCTTCCTGCAACACGCCATGGTATTGCAAATGTTGGGCTTAGTTGGCATGGTTTCAAAACTTTATTGTTTAGTGTATGGAAACTATATCCGGTTTAGTTTTCTGTGATCAAAGGCTATAGGCTGCTCCAGATGTGCAGAAGTCTCGCTGTAGCACACTTCATTAGGGTGGATAGTGATGCCATAAATCAAGTTCTCAAGCACTTTCTCCCCTTCTTCTCCCATTACTGAACCTACCTGTTCCCTAAACTGATCAATCAGTTTGACCCTACTAATAAATGCACTGCGAGAGAGCAGCAGAATCGGTGATCACAGCCTCATGTAAATATAAATGTAAATACCCACAGAGTGGTTTTCCCAAAGCCACACAGCTCTGCAGTGTCATTGGATTTAACACTGCCTTTAAAGCGCGTTCATCCTTTTTTCATTTGCAGATGTGATAGAATAACTCATCGTGAGGTCCCCAGGGAAATCAGTGTCTACTTTTGTCATCATTGTACTATAAATCAGCACAGAATTCGTTCAAAGGAAATCTGTTCAACAGGAAGGCATTACTGCTAACGAGCAAAGGACTGCCTGCTGGCGGAGGTTTGGAGCTGGGTGGCAGCGCGCACTGTCCTTTCAGCACCAAGGTTTCACTTACGCACGACCACAACTTTACTCACCCCCGCGGTGCGCGCCCCGAGTGGTCTCTATAAATACCCCGCAATAATCAGATTGTGTCACAAAATATGTGAAAACAAAAACTGACACTATTTTTTCTGAAGAATCCAAGATAAAAAGTTACGCATTTGAATGTTTGCCTGTTAACTCCGTTTTCTTCAGAAGCTGTGAAGATACATTTACTGCTTTATCCTCGTGGGTCTGAAACATAAAACTGTTTCACCCCTATCGTGTCTTCACAGTATTGTGGGGGGGGAGGAAAGGGGAGATTGGGAAGGGGCGGCTGAATGGGAGCCACCTGCACGCCCATGCATACATACCGGACTGCTCTGACCAGAAACTACAGGGCATTAAGTCTTAAAAACCGTTGGTAATTAATTTTCAAAATAATCCTTAAACGGTCCACAGCCTAATTGCGTTTCAATTTCCATGAAGGATGTAAAACGCGCAGTGGCTCTAATGAGGTTATGAGACTCAGAAGAAGGATATGGGAGCATTTCCACTAAGATGTCAGTATCTGCGCTGTATTCTGGGCTGAGTGGAAATTTCAGTGGAAGTAGCCTATTAGTAGGAAAAACGCTTCCTGTAACCGCGTATCGTACATATAAATGGAGCAGGGCAAAGGAGGGGGGCGCAGAAAACTTGACACAGCATTCAAGTGATGGTCAGTCAACCCATGTACACTTTCCGCTACGAGCCTACGCCAACAGCAGCGCGTCTTATTGTCACAGACTGTGCGGAGTAACCCACATCGGACAGGTCATCCCGTCGGCGAGACAGAATAAAAAGTGAGCTTCACTTCTTGGCGACTAATCTGCTACTTCAGCCAGGACGCGCACGGGACCTGGAAGCACCGGACCGCATTAGCTCTTCTGTGCGCTCTCTCCTCGCAGTGTGCCGGTGCTCAGAGGATGACCACAGTGGCTCAGCGAAGATCCGCGACTTCCCAAGCTTTGCTTTTGCCTCAATAAAGAAGCCTTTAAGAGGACATATTTTGGACTGGACAAACTCCGAAGTGGCGCACAGTTTAATTTCTTACTGCGCGGAAAGTGATCAGTGTCTGGAGACGTTATAAAGGTAAAAAAAAAAGTTTAATATACTACTTTTCTTTACTACGAACTTTTTTCCTTACAGATACCGTGTTGCTTTTTCTCTAAGACTGACTTAACTTAGCTTGCTGCGATCTAGTCGTGTAAAAGAAGCTTGGATCAATAGGAATAAAACTTTTCAAGCTGCAGGACTGAACGCACAATTGGGCAATCAAGACATTCAATCTAGTAAAAGCATGCAGCCTATAGGGTTACTGCTTTTAAAAAGCACGCAGTAAGCAGAATTGCACGATAAGGTTTCTTTTGGAAAACACATTTTAAGATAAAGTAGGACAACGCATGGATAAAACAACCTAATAGGCCATCAATTATGAACCGAACTTGAAAGCCACTTAGGAGCTTGCAATATTGTGATTTGGGCTTAGTGGCCCATTGAGATCCGCTTGTCTTATTGTTTATTGCGGCGTTGGACGGATTTTAAGCAGCACTTAGAGTTGCTCTCAGCGGGTGTAGCCTAATGAGATTCAGGGATTCGTGAAGGTAGGAAATGAAAGGTTACGCGCAATCCTTAACATTCCTACTTGATCTCTCCTACAGGTGCCCTGAAAAAAAATAGAGCTCACATTTTCCCCTCAATCCTCGGGAGCTATGGGCCAACTGCGTAAGCATTTCATTATGGGACTGGTGTTACTGATGTGCACGCTGACCGACCACTGCGGCGAGAGTGCGCCGTCAACGGTGCCATCGGGGGATGCATCGGCTGGCGTGGACGCGCAGCAGGATTTCAGGCGGATGGTGGAGATCGTGAAACAGGTGGAGGGAAGCCGGGGACGCCACAGCGCCAAAACAGAAGCGCCGGAAATCTCGCGGGAGACGAGCTCTCCAACGGAGCAGAAGGACTTTCGGGACTTGAAAGCGATCAGAGAGAATCAGGCTATCGGTGAGTTTTCTTCCGGGATGGGATTTTAAGTTGGATCTCAAAACGATGCAAAGTCAGGGATGTAGCATACAAGGATGTGGAAGTTTCACAGGGTACAAATTGCACCCAGTTTTCTTAATTTTTTCCCTTATTTATGCTACCCAGTGCACGCAATGAAACCAAAACTATGCCTATTCTGTGCCTATTCAGCGATAGCACTGACGGTCATTTAATCTTTAAAGGGTCATTTGAGCGAACTGACCCTTTAAAGATGTCTCATGTCTGATGTTTTAAGGCTTCCTAATAAAAACAAATGCTGGCTATGATAAAGACTGAAACGTGTAGTGTTAAACCTCTGACACTCTTTCCCCATCTTCTCGTTTTAAACAGCTGTATTTCCCAGAGATCTAAGAAAGAAGGAGAAGTTCATAAAATATTTAACAGGTAAGAAATCACTGCAAATTAAATTTCTGTTCAATCAAGTTTGTTAAAAAATAATTTCAACAAAAAGAGGCTGAAGCTGTTGAAAGTAGTACCTAAGGGTGAATCATAGTCTTAGATGATGACTATAAAACAGATGTTAGAGACGGTTGCTGCAGAGCTGGAAATGTTCCTGAAGTCTGCTCTACGTTCCTGTTTCAGGTCCGCTCTACTTCAGCCCCAAGTGCAGGAAGTCGGTATACAAACTCTACCACCACACTAGAGACTGCACGATACCTGCATGTAAGCTGCAATTTCACGGGCCCTCTCGACACCATGACCTTGTCCATCAAATGTCAACACACTAAACCACTCACTGTTTTTCCATCCTGTTTTTTTTTTTTTTTTT
>VUQK01027396.1:0-11306 GCA_015106715.1 Bujurquina vittata | reverse complement strand
TTACAGATGTTCCTTTAAAAAAAAAAAAAAAAAAAAGGGGTGTTCTTCTTGCTTGAGCCATGCTTTTCTGTCGCCAGAGCAATAATTCACGGACTTTCCCTTTAAAGCTTCCCGCATCACCTTGCATCAGCTTCATTCGCCTCCCGTGAGCCTGTTTATGGTCACAATAATGGTCCTACCCTGATTATTAAGACCATTGCATTTACATCAGCTGTTCTGCAACCCTTTGTCATCCGCTTATATAAGAGCGTGCTTCCATATGTGCACAATTAATCAGTAATAATAATATTTTTGTAGGGCAAAGGTCAACAGGGAGAAAATGGGGAGCGCTGATTTCTAGTAGTGATGCAGCTGCTTTAAATATTATTTTCTGGCATTGTTGTCAGTCTGGGAACTCGATGAGTTTCCCTCTCGGGTGCAGCAGTAGGCATGGTTTTCCAATCAATAAGCAGAGCTGATCGGATTCGTGCTGGCCTCCCGGAGTCATGGAACGGGATTGTGTGGCTGAAACACACAGAGAGGCTGGATCGTACGTTAAGCGTGATCATCTTGCTAAGAATTGTCCGATAAAGGCGCCTCGAGCCGGCACAGCTGGACGTCCCGACGCTCGCGTCATGTGTGCGCAGCGCGCGTTTGTGCGTCTGTTTTGACAGACTTGAAACAGGAAAACGGCGCCATCATTTTTTCCCTGCCTCGCTCCTGGCAGACCGGAGAGGACGACTTGGAAAAATCTGATCTCCAAACAGTGTGTGTGTGTGTGTGTGTGTGTGTGTGTGTGTGCCTGCCACATGTGACTGTCCACTCTTCTGTGTGTGTGTGTTTTGTTGTTTTCCATTTATTACATTGTTGGTATGTGTTTGGACTTTTGTGTGCTTTTGGTCTTTTCCCTTCGTGTGTGTGTGTGTGTGTGTGTGTGTGTGTGTGCGTGTGTGCGTGTGTGTGTGTGTGCGTTTCCGTTCTCAGCCACATTAGAAACCATGTGGCACCGAGACGACAAATCAGATGAATAGGAGGAACTTTCCTGTCTGCGAGGTTTCTTTCTCTCTCTCTCTCTTCCCCTTCGTTACTCACTCCTTCCTCCTCTTTCTCTCCTCTCCTTCCTGCTCCTCTCACCCCGTCTCACTCGTTCTCTCGTCTCCCTTCTTTTCTTTCCTCTACGCCTTTTGTGTTTCTTTCTTGCTTAACCCATCTCAATGTTTTCCTCCGCCTTTGCCTCCTGTCTTTCATCCCTCCCACTTTTTTTTTGCTCCTCCACTCTTCTTCTTTTCTTTTTTCCCCCCACTGCCATCTCTCTCTTTTCCTCATCCTCCCATCTCCTCATCTCTCTTGCTGCAGTATCCCCTCTCGCCTCCTCTTCTTCTCCCTTTGCCGTCTGTCTCTCTTTTCTTCACCTGTCTCCCCCCTCCCTTCTCTCTCTTCAGCTCTTCCTCTCCTCCTTTTTCCTGCTCTCTCTCTCCTCTCCTCCCAAACTGTCTTTCATCCTTTAATTATCAGTGTGCAACTTCACTATTGTCCTTGCTCTCCAACTCCTCTTTTCTCTTTTCTTTCTTTCTTGTTCTTCTTCTCTTTTCCCTCCATCTCCTCTTTCCTCCTTGCTCTCTCCTTCTGTCTCACTCCCCATTTCTCTTTTTTATCATTCTCTCGCTCCTCTTCCTCTCTTTTTTTGCCTTCTCCTTATTTTCCTCACTCGTCTCCTCTCCTCCCCCCTTTTGCTTGTCAGTTTCTCTTTCTCCCTCCCGCCTTCACCCCCTTTCTCTCCCTCTCTCCGTCATCCTTTAATCATCCACCTGCGGCTCATTCTTTCACTCTCATTCCCGAGTCTGCCCTCCTCTTCTTTTTTCCATCCCTTCTATTTCCTCCTGTGTGTTCCTGTTGTCTGCGTTTACAATGCTAAATAGGGACCGGCTTCTTTTCTTCGCACCTCCGGTGACCACTTCCTCTGCCACATCCTGTTTATTTCCTGTTGCGACTGTGGCTGGACTCTCTCTCGCACACGCACACGCACTCACACACACACACACACACACAGACCTCTGATTAAATCTACAAGCATGAATAAACACTATAAAAAGACAAACTTAAAAATTTCACACTTGGAATAAAAAAAAACAGAAGACAAGCAAATATTTGGAGCCCCTCCGGATGTTTGTGCAGCATTCGGTATCTGCAACATGTTTATGGTTACTTTGTTTCACGCATCATGGACAAATATTGTTGATGTGTTACGAGATTTCAAACGGATGATGTCACACTAACGATCGCTGTCGTTTTTTGACAGGATGGCCACGTAAGGACACTTCCTGTCGGGACTCCCCGTTCATACCGAGCAGAGTGCAGACCTAGAGGTAAGCTGCGCCGGCATCCTGAGCAGGCGCTACGTGCAGCAGAGGCCAGGGTGCACTTTTAAAGCTTCAGAGGGTTTTTTCAGGACAGTGGATTGTGCGGTTTGTGTTGTGTAACGTGGGCTTTGTAGATGCGATGATGAGTTTTTCCCGTAATAAACACCGGTGTGAATCAGAGCAGTGTGTTTGGGCCCAAAATGTTCCTTAAAAGCTGTTGTTTCCATCCACTTATCAAACCCTTCGTATACAAACTCTGCACACATCTTAAGTGTAGATAGTCAGGATACCCTCGGTCTGTGTTTTTAACCTTTGGATTTTCTACGCAGCGTGTTTAACATTTAATGCTGCATCTAGAAAGAACTTCCATCCACTTTAAAGGAAAGTTCCTTCAGGAAAGTTTCACTGTAAACACCTGCATGCAGTCAGATCGGAGGGACATTGCAAAGATTTTCCATAACATCACATTTTTGTTCTTTTGCCATTTGAAGTGATGATGACTGCATTAACCCTCTGTGGTCCCTCTGAGGGCTGGTAGCACCTCACCGTGCCCCGACCGCAGGTTTCGGAGCAATGAGTCTGTTCAATTCTTGCCAAAACTATTAAAAACACAACAATTTCTGGTTGCATAAGTTTAGTGTTTGATGAACTTTCAGCTTTTTGTTTTTTATGGTTTGCATTCACATCGGATGAAGTACTGGAAAAAAGGGCAAAGTACAAACTTAATGTCCTAATTTGTCACTTGTCATGACCTTCAAAGTGACTGAATATTGGTCTCACATGAGCTTTGAACTGGAGCCAAACTGGAGGTCATGTGACTGTCCGAACAATCATCATTAATCATTTAAAAAACCCTCCTTGGCTGCCTTATCTGCATATTTAAAATCACTGTTTTCCTGCTCTGCTGTAAAAATTGGGGAACAATGTGTGAGTGCAGCTGCGAGCACAGATTATCAACCCAGTAATTGTTGTGAATACTGTTGAGTTAACGCTTTAACCTGGTAGTGACGGCTGGAGCATCGTTTTCCTGTAAGTTGGCCACTCAGAACTCCCCATGAGCCTTGAAGTGTTGTAATTACAGTTTCTAAGCTATATCACACAGATATGGCACATATATCGCAGACTTTTCAAAAGTAATAGAGGAACCTGGGAGCTGCAGGCTGATGTGTTTGGGAGGCGGCTGCATCCTGTCTGAAATCCGTGGTAACCGCCTCCCAGCCCGGCTCTGAATCTTGTGTCGACCCGATGGGGATGTTGCGCTGCTGAGTTAAGGCTGCGCTGAGCTAGCTGATGGATCTCCATAAACGTTTGTGTGTTTCTAGCGTTATTATATTTATTTAGTGTCATAATGCACAGCTGCTCGGTTTCTGCACCACGCACACCTGGTTACACTTGTTTTCTGGTGGTTTTGATCCTTTTCTGAGCGCCTGGATTGTGAACTGGCCCAACTGGTTTCCGTGCTGGTTATTAAGGCCAAATACGGGAAGAGAAGGAAAATTCTTTTAATGTGGAACATTGGAAGTGCAGGGCAGAACTACAACGTGACCACGAGCAGGAATGGAACCAGAAGTCAAATATAAACGGCACACACGCGTTCCGGGGAGCTAAATTACCGTCACCCGAAGTAGCTGAAATGATTTTGCTTTGACACAGATGCTGCGGTTGGCAGACAGAGAACGTGTCTTCGAAAGCTGTAAAATAATACGCTACCTGCCCCAACGTGCTTACACAGGCATGTGCATGCACACACACACACACACACACACACACATGCACACCGTATCATAAACAGTGCCAGCAGCAGCACAAGATTTACAAGCCAAAACATGAAGTGACACCATGAAAAAACAAATCGGTACCACAGAAAACTGCAATGAGAAGATGAGCCGCAGTTATGTCACGATGAGGATGTGATGAAGTGCTTTCTGATAACACACACACACACACACACAGCAGCCTGCTGTGTGCCGAGGTTATGAAACAGTTTGCACGCACGCGCCTTTCAACACGATTCTTCTTTACGTCCATTCAAGCTGAGACCCGACTCTGGGAAGATAAAAATAGAACCTCGCTGACCTCCTCTTCCTCTCCCTCTCAGTCCCTCCATCTCCCCCCACTCCGCTCTGATATTGTTGCAGCTGTTTTGCTCCAGCTGGGTAATGATCGCACTGTGACGAAAGCAGAGAGAGAGGCGTCCGGGGGCCGAGGCGTCGAGGATTTCTGCTCTCCCCAGTGGGGAAATGTGGCTTTCATCAATGCAGTGCTCGCTCACAATCAACCGAATACACAGAAAGAGGAGATCAAATGAAGCAACAGACAGTGATTCACCAGCAAGATGCCAGGCGAGAGTTTGTTTGGGGCAGTTTTGTTGCAAATTTGCGGTCCAGAGTGCAAAGTAAACGGCAACGACAAACAGTTTGAACTGGCTCAAATTACGGGTCACCGCAGTATTTAGATAGAGCTAAACAGCAGAATAATTCAGGGGTAAATTCACCCACTCTTGGTTTATTGACAGCCAGTGAGGATGCAGTCGCCCCGACAACGTCCAGAGGCGGCGAGGCAGGCGCTGATATCATCTTCAGCTTCAATCCAGTTTGTTTTTGGAGCCCCACGCACGGCAACGACCTAACTGGAAATACATGTTCGCATGCGGACACAACGAGTAAATGCACGCAAAGCACACAGGTGGCACACATCTGGGGGAGTAACTTTAAACTCGCCGCGAGTACTGAAAATATTAACTCGTAAAAAACAACAGATTGTTGTAGATTTAGAACAAGCGAGCATCTGCTGCCAGTTAAGATCTGAGCAAACTTGACAGCGATGACAACAGTGTTTGAGGCTACTCAGCCCAACATGCTGAGTAGCCTCAAAGGGGCGTTCACAGAGAGTGGGAAAAACAAACGGTTTCCCTGAACGCCCCGAGTCTTTTTAAGGGACGCAAAGATCCAAAAGACCTCATCGATCCCAGAGGGAAGTTTCAGTTGTCACAGCTGCAACCGTCCATCGTATAGAAAGAATAATTGAAATAAATGAAAACCAAAAATATACAGAAGTGTACACATGGAAATTCTTATGAATGCAGTTAAAGCGCTGGTTGTGATGATCAGCTGGTTAAATGGCACTTTGAGAGACGGTTCATCGTGATTTCAAGGGCAGAGGAGATGCGTCACACAGCCGGGGTCGAAAGGGACGACTTTAGCTAATTAGATCCTGCTCAGGAGCCCTGCGGGGTAATGAGTGTACTTAGCCTAAGTCAGAGTGACGAGGAGGGGAAAACATGCAGGACAAAAGGAGGCATTTAGTAGTTTGATGAAGATTAAAATGATTTTTGATTGACTCGTCGCTCCTTTGAGGTAACGGAAGGAGTGATCAGAATTCAAACCTGCGTCTCTGTGTTTGGGAGAGAAACAAAAAGACTTCTTTGGACACATGGACACGGTGTCTCGGGCCTTTTTCCTTTCAAAGATGGCTGTAATTGCCTGAAAGCTTTGGGAGCTTTCTCTGTGGCTCGTACTTTCTCGATCTGATTGGTTAGTGTGTTGCGGGCTTTGAGACACACACAGTCCAGAGTTATCCAGCCCATTTTTCTGTTTCCGGGGAAGACTTCCCGGGCATGCTAGGCCATAAAAGCTGAGCACTGTGCTCCAGTACAAAGCTTTGAATTTGTGACGCTCTGTAATTCGGCTGTCTTGCATTATAAAGAAAAATACTGTACTTTTTGCCCCACTGCGTGCACCTATCTGCAGCACTAGGTAGTTACTTCGTAATGCTACTGATCTTTTATTGCACCCAATAAAAATAAAGTATCTTGTGCCTTTTGGGTAAGACTCGTGAGGCTGAATCTCGGAGCACACTGCAGACAACTGTGGGATGCTTTAATTTGACTGTTTCCTCCTATAGCACCTTATTGAGTCAGCTGTAACCTTCAGCGTTTTGCTGAGCGCGCAGTAGCACAGAATGAATAATGGGCGAGGGTCAGTGCCGTACAGCAGCCTTGTTGTACTCTGTTAAACTGTATCAGCATGCAACATGAAAGCTGGCGCTAAACAGCAATAGTGTAAATAGTTACGTATGCGGCAACATTTCATGAAAATCAGCTGATTTACAGCAAAGCGGACATCACGACATTTCAGCGATTGGTCAATCAGAGATGACTGACCGATCCCGCATCGACGTCATTGAGCAACTTCCTTATTCTGCGGTAACGATGAGGGAGTTTCCTTCAATCCTCAAGTTTGTGATAGGAATAAGATAATCCTTTATTTGTCTCACAGCTGCTGGGTGACATTAACAGAGGTCACCACGAGGAGCTGTTATCATTCACTCAGAGCTCACCAAAAAAATGATCAGCGCTTCATGAGAAAAAGCCGCTAATAAGTCCGTGAAATACAGCTTTCAGTTTTCTTTTGACCAACTGGGAACCAGTCCAGGGTTTTGAATGAATGGATCGTTTTGCAGCTGACCCAGAAACAGCGCTGGGCTCTGATTCCTGCAGTGAGAGCCTGGAGGCCGGCGTGGCGTCTGCATCAACGTGTAATGATAATAGTTTAATGCCGCTAAAACTCACTCGAGCTTCGGGTTTGCACAACAGCACAAGCTCTTTAGGCGTTTCGCTTTTTCCATTAGGTAATGGATCATTTTTGTAAATCTAGAAGATATTTATTCCCCGTTTGCGTGCAACAGAGTTGTGCTCTCACACGTCTCTCTCCTCGTTCAAAAGCTCGATGAATGAGATTTGGTTTCAAGGTGGAGAGAAAGGCGAGGGTCAAAGGTTAAGCGTGCAGCGAAGCGTAGGTGTGTCTGTGAGGGTCCTCGCAAGCGCAGAAGAACCCGTGTGACGGGCCAGACGGCGCTGAAAGGCTGCATCTGTTTCTTTTTCCTCCTCCTGTGCCCAGTTTGCGTGGTTTTATTTTGAAATCTGAGATTATTCTCTGAGAATTCAGTACCTTTGATTCTTTTTTTTTAAACATAATTCTGTTTGTGTTTCACTTTTTTGTTTAATCTTTCTGTGCGCGTCTCGCTCTCTCCTCCCCCCTCCGCTCAGCTTTATTCAAACATCCATCATTGGCACGGCTGTCACTACTGTGTTGCCAAAGCAATAAAATACATAACAATCTGGGACTGTGTGTGTGTGTGTGTGTGTTGGGCGTGTGTAGATGTATTTCCCATCAGTCATGGTCATCCTTACCCAACCCTTTCCCAGAATCCACCACTGACTCATTTGAAGCAAACCTCGAGTCAGCTGTTTGACTTGAAGCTCGCACAGGAGACGTGCGTTATTGTGTCTAAATGAACATGACATTGTGTGTGGTCACGGCTGGTCACACCTGTGCAGGTATCTGCGCCCTGCAGAACCGGAAGGGCCCGTTTGTAACTGGTTTTTTAATTTATGTTTTTGTTCTTTTTTTTTTTTTTTATTTTGCTTTTGATGATGCGTGTGGTTGTAATAAAATTGAATGTAGAAGCAGCTTAAGTTTCCTTGAATGGGGAAAAATAATCATGGTTTAATAAAAATCCCGCCACGTGGAAGAGGTTTGTGGAAGGGTTCACGGAGGTTCCTCGGGGTGAGCGCAGACGTGATGACGTACAAACGGCCTTGACGACACCTGACGAGGGAAGCAGCCGGCAGCGTCTCCGACCAGATATGATTAGCGGTTGTTCCTTAGCTCCTCCAGTGTGTTTACAGAGGAACCACATCAGTGGCACATGTGGAAAATTCCAAATTATTCCCATGCAAATACCACACGGGCAGCTCCGCATGTGATGATGCCGTAGATGACGGCGGTGGCAGAGAGCGTTTGAAGCATTTCAGCGCGATCTCGGCCCCGAGTTTGTGATTCAGCGTGAGAACTGGAATCAGATGGAAGTTTATGCGTCGTGTCAGTTTGTGGTCGCTGATAACATGTTGGAGCTGTAAGGAAATGTGTCTACAGGGATCCGGATTTGGGATGTAACACATGCTGTAATGTGTCGTGGCAGGCAAAACTGCACAGCTGCATGTTTGCGTCACAAAAGTCAAGTATTACTACACAAGTACTTTACTACATCAAAGGTGTAATATAATAAACCAGGGCTGCAACTAGCGATTATTTTAGTAATGGATCAAACAGTCGATTATTCTGATGATTAATCGATTAATCGGGTTTAAGAAGTGGGCAGATTCTGGAGATTTTTCATTGAACCACTTAAGTTTTTTTTTTAAAATAAAATATTAGAAATACATTAAAAGATGCAAATTAGCAAAGAATGCAATTAATTTTTTTTATAAGAAAAACATTTTATTGCCTAAAATTAAATAACATAACATTTCTTTAGAGAATTTGAACCAGGTGTAGCAAAAACTTGACGCTTGACGAGTTTTGTGTAAAACATATTTAGAGACAAAGGTGATTTTATCTTAAATGCAAAATGTATATATATATATATATATTTGTACAGTTTTGGCTCAATTACTGCTGTGAATATGTTGTTTTTTCAGCAAATGGCCTTTTTTTTTGATTCTGTACTCCAGTAAACGATTAATCGATTATTAAATTAGTTGTCGATTAATTCAATAATCGATTCATCGCGATTAATCCGATTAATCGTTTCAGCCCTATCATAAACTAATAAACTACGATGTGCTGCTGTAGCTTCATGAGGTGTGAGGTCAGCAGAGAAGGAGCTATTTTATAACCAATTAAACATGTCAGTAACTTTTTTTTTTAAGCAAAACCGTCCAAACTGCAGCTATTCAAATGTGAGTACTTCATGCGTCTGCATTCAAACTGGATTTGCACTGCGGCGAGAGATGCACATGAATATGTATGTGTCTGTGGGTCAGGATATTTGGTAAGAGAAGTACTCATCACGTGACAACACTTTCACTCCTTTTTGACCGGAGAGGAAACGAGAGGTCTCACAGCTCGATCCAGGCAGAAATCAGGCCTCCCTGTCCCAACTGAGCTGTCAGTCGCATTGACTCCGTTTACTTTCTGGCTGAAAGACAGCAGAATGTATTTCTACATCAGCGGCGTCAGGTCTGTCGCTGTCATGTGAGCGTACATCAGCTTAACTGGTTTGGTATTGTTAACTGCTCAGGAAGTTGTCTGTGTGAAGCGTATATTTCTGCTTACATTGTAATTCATGCTCTGGAGCAAACTGAGAACTTTGCAAAGTTCAAGTGAACCTTCAAACTGATGGCTGTTACTGGAACTAGTTAATTTAGTATTGAGTATTTTGGCAGAGAGGGTCTTCTGTTAATCTGCTTTGAGTGGTCAGCTGGGCTAGAAAAGGTGCAGTCGGTGTAAAAGAAAGCACAAGCATCTGGAGATTTGCTCTTTGGGATGTAACACAAATTTGCTAACGCCGCCTGCATGAAGAAGCTTTGGTGAATATTTATTGAGACCTTAGTTTCAGCGTCACTCATCAGTTTGTAGTATTTTTCTAATTTCTTAAATCGTGGACCAATATTCCATCCATCTGGAAACCTGGCAGTCACCTGCAAAGATACACGCCGTCTGTGGATTAACTGTACCTTAAATACGATATGTGTGCGTCCTCACATAGTATCTATGTGGGTGTGCGAGAGTGTGTGTTGCTTAATGAGCCTACGCACGCACCTTGACGCCTTCGCCGCAGCGTGACGACCGCAGGTGTCAATGGCCGGCTTCTCAGCGCCATGGAGACAATCGGGTGTTCACGCTTCAGCGTCTCTGAAAGAGACGGAAGCTTAGGTGTCGTTCTGTTTCATCACCCACGTCTCCACCGCGACAGACATGCACATGCAACATGCAAAGACTAAAAAACGCATTTGCAAACACGTATGGGCTCAGTAGCTCGCTACAGAGACGGACGTGTGTGAATGCCAGCACTGACGGGGGGGGCCTGAATTCCCTCCGATGATCATTCAATCGCTGGTGTGAGTTTAGTGTTTTGAGTATGAGACGTTAAACTTTTACACAGGTTTGTCCTGATGTTTTATCTTTGGCACACGAGTCAACCTCCTCTGAGGACCCTGTCTACAAATTAGGGTTATTATATTTAATGTACACAATTCCCCACATATTTGGTAAATATGCAGATATTTTTCGTGTGGCTTCAAGCTAGACCAGCTGCAATAACCTCTTGGATTTTTTTTTTTAAATGAGATTTTTTTTAAACTTTTTCTCTGGTCTCGTCTTTGTCCAGGCGGCCATGCTGGCCTGAAATCACATTATGCTGCATTTTCCAATAGTTTATGGCTATATTATGTGTAAAATTTATGATTTGGAACAATTATGCAGCATGTAGTATACGTGAACTGGACCCATGTATAGCTTTCAAAGCCCACCTGGAGGATAGCTTTCCTCCACTGCTCATAATTGTTTGCTCGAGACTGTTTTAGTGCTGGATTGTTCAGTCGAGCGCAGGAACCAGCCAATTAGTTTGCTTACAACTGCTAGCAAAGTGCAGAATATAACACTGCATGTGAACACAAGGCTGTATTACAAACACTGGGACTAAATCTGGGACGCACCACTTTGTCCTTCATAACAACTCGGTTTGTTAATACTGGGTCACTTAATCAAGCATTGTCATTACCTTAGTCATTTTGTCCTACAAGCCCCAAACAGCAGAATTACTGACAACTCCAGACTAAACTTTCACATTACTGTCTGTGCTTCTGTAGGTGTTCATCAAATAAGTGCTTTTCTGCTCTTACTGAGCACTCGCGTACACACATTCACACACCCTCACACTCCAAATGATGCTTCAGGGGCAACTCAGAGTTTGGTATCTTGCCCAAGAATACTTCTACCTGCAGACTGGAGGAGCCGAGAAGCTTCAGCTTCTACAGATTTGGATTTGTAGACCACCAACTCTACCCCATGAGACACAGTCACCTGCTGACCCTCAGTGGCCCCTTGAACCTCACTCACCCCCTTAGTTGCAGTCACCTCCTGAGCCACAGTTGCCCCCCCAGGCCACAGTCGGCCCCTGAGC
>VUQK01027394.1:0-12057 GCA_015106715.1 Bujurquina vittata | reverse complement strand
AAATTATGGTCTGGCTGCATCAGATAAAATGGTCTGAAATTGAAGATTCAACTTAGTCATTAAAAAAACAAAGTATCTGGTTTATGCCAGTGTTTGACAATGTGCAAATATTAGGTTTCCAGGAATACTAATAACAAACAGATCACATTTTTGATGTTAAAATGAATGCAAAACTTCTTTTTCCTCTGATTTACAATATTGTTTTTGTAGAAAAACAGGGAGGGTTAACATTTTCAGAATAGCAACCAGCTTTAAGCATTAATCAGGGTACAGAAAATACACATTAGATCAGACTGTCATCACTACGGGTCAGAGGTATTGGTGTGTGTGTGTGTGTGTGTGTGTGTGTGTGTGTGTGTGTGTGTGTGTGTGTGCGCTGCAGAGAGAAATAGTGAAGGCCATCAGAGGTCGTCAAACTGCAACAGTGCTTTTTGTCCTGTCAAATGCTCACGTGAGCCAGTTCTGAGTGAATTTCAATAATCATCTTGAAGGACTTTTCTTCTTGGGCCACATTCTACTAAATGTATCTCTCTCCTTCTAATTCCCCTTCACAATACGTCTGGCTCAGGCTACTCATCATGTCATTGGTCCCTTTTCTATTCCCCTGTGTTTGATTCTGACAAATACATGGATTATCGGCCAGGGGGATTTTTAAATATATGGCTAATGTGAGCTTTCATGCCTGTGCTTTAATCTGCTGAGTATTTAAAACCAATCTTAAGGACGGGAGAAAACGCAGAGGTCAGGCTTTTTCTGCGCCCAGCCCCAGAGAAAAGAGAGCGAGTTAGATTGAAAGAGGGAGACGTCGGAGTGAAAATGGAAGTAAGAAAGGAAAGTAAGAGAAAGACCATAATTTCCCCGCTATTTGAATTCTAACCAGGATTAACTGTGGAATCGCAGGTATCAGAGCTCATCTGGCAGTGCAGCTAAAGAGTAGTCCCTCAAAGAAAGGAAAAGTTGGTCTCCTTACTGTGGTTTTGTGTGTGTGTGTGTGCGCGCGCACATGTGTGTGTATATATGAGAGAGAGAGAGAAAGAAATAGAGCAAAAGACTCTCGGGTGAGGGTGTTTCTCTGCTTTTTCACTTATCACATGCCCACCTATCCCAGGGAAAAATGAAAAAGTATATCTCTCACTCTCCATTTATTAGGGCAATGACACAGTATGGTGAAGGATGAAAGTTCCATCATGTGTCCGGCTGCTCAGCTGTCAGAATGTCGTCTACTCATTTACAATTCACTCACTTTCAACTCCTTATTACTGTCTTTCTTTCACCTTTGCTTTCATCTTTCTTCTTGTTTCTGTTCCTCTCCTGTCCAGAAGTACTTGTCTCCCATCCTCTCTAGCCTGTCTTCTCTTGCTTTTGTCACTTTGTGCGTGCTCGTGAAAGACAGGCAGTGTGTGTGCCTGTGTATCGGGCTAAAGAGCAGAGAGGGATTTGCGGCATCACCTCCACAGCTTTAAAATGCATTGAACAGCTTAGAGCTTTTTTTTTAAATAATGGCTATAATGTGAAGTATTTAACATGAGACTGTCACACAAGGAACACAAAAAAATGCATAAATATGTATGCATGTACCTTTGAGGACAGCTGGTGGAGTTGGACAAAGATGTATGTATGAGATGAGTGAAGTTTTTATGGTACAGCCTCATGTCTCACCCAGGACAGTTAAGTAGGCCACGGCTGATATCATCTGATACACTTGTTTGCTTGCCAACTGTACAATCACAGCCCTTCTCTGCTGAGGAAGCATTCAAACTGCTATTTGAGCATCAATGCAGCATGCAAATAACATTCACTACCCCTTTTCACATCAGATAAGATAACCCGCAATGCCTCGTCTGGCAGCTCAGAGATGTTTTGCATCCTAAGGCTATGCCGCTGTTGCAAAAACATCATAAATGGGCCCTCTCAGCAACTTCCCTTGGAAAAATAAGAAGAAAAAGTTCATTTCTATGTTCAGCGTATGTGCATTTAAGTGTGTGTTTAAGTTTGCCAGCATGTGCGTGTAAAAGCAGAGAGGAGCTTAATGGTATGAGAGAGGGAGATGGAGACGGGATTACGGAGAGGAGTGGAAGGGTGAGGTGGCCTTTTAATTTGGAAAGTTTGATGTGAATGACGCACATCTGGCTCCCCAAGATGATGGATTCAGCTACACATGCAATATGGGAAAGTGATCCATCTCGCGTTTTCTTCTCCATTGTCTCCCCTTCTTCTCCCCGGTCCCGGTTCCTTACCTTCGAATAAAAACAACCACTTTTTCCAGTCGCCCATCACTCATATCATTTCCTCCTTCCTGCTTCCCTGATTCCTTCTGTTTAGGCATCTACAGCCTGTGATATTTATAAGTTTATAGCAAACCCTTCGCTACTTCTTTCTGTGCTACGTCCCCCTTGTTATGATAACAGCTGGAGGACACATCACGCAGCCACCACTCAGCGGCTTTTTCGTCTTTTGTTTTGCACGTTTTACATCCATCTATTTCATTTCGGGTTTGTTTTGTTCCTTTTTTCTTCACAGCGGCACCACTATACCCAGCTGCAGCACAGCCTCTCAGCTAGACACTCGTCTCTGATTCATGAGAGAATATCAATGCGCTGTTCACCACACTCATGACGCATAGCATATTTTCACCCTTACTTAGAACTTTAACAGTATTTGATCATTAATAATTCAAATAGATTAAAATGTACCCATATAGAGGGAACCCTGAAGGGTCCATCAGCACTTGCGGTCTGCATGTTTATCAGTGAACACATTAAATTGATTGGTAATTTTAATTTTCTGTTATTTGTAGTTGTAGAGGAATTTGTTTTCATTGGCACAATACCTGGTTTGTGTTCACTATTGGTTACTGTTCATTTTGACAACTGAGTATGAGTGATAGTTATGCTCAATATCATCTGAATAGGTGATGCTAATTTTACTATTTATCAAATGTTTTCAATTTATCTTTTATTTTTAGGTCCAGAAAAGGTTGACTTATAGCAGAATGATGGGAAGACAAAAGGATGAGAAAGAAAAGGCACAGCTTTATCTTTCAAACATGGTGGAGGCAATGTTAGAGCATGCAGGCATGTTTGGCTGCCAGTGGAACCATGTCACTAGTGTTTATGGATGATGTGATGGCTAACAGTAGGAGCAGGGTGAATTCTGAAGTGTACAGGGTTATAGTCTCTGCTCAGATTCAGCCAAATGCTGCAAAAGTGATCAGATGGTGATTTACAGTGAAATGGATAATGAGCGTAAGCATATTTGCAAACTGGAGTTTCTCGAGGCAAAGAAATGCGATATTCTTCCATGACCAAGTCATCTGAATTCAACACAACAGTGCATGCTTTTCAGTTACTGAAGACAAAAGTGAACACAGCAAGACCCACAAACAAGCAGCAACAGACCGTGGCCGAGCAGAGGCCTAGCATCTCAAGGAAGGAAGCCCAGCATTAAGTGATGTTCTAGACTCCAGGCAGTCAGGTGGCAAAGGATTTTATTCAGTATTTGGTAACTTAAGATTTCAAGATATTAAATTAATATGACTCCTTTATGATGTGTTATAAGTGTAAAAATACACTGTAGGGGTCACTTTAGCCATTCATAGATGATTTCTGCAACATGATGACGTCGTAGATAAGAACCTTCAGGGGCCCACGATGTACCTGTGTGTTAAATTTGGTTGCTCAGCTGATCACACACTGATTGTGTGATTTAAAATCCACTGTGGTGCAATGCAGAGCCAAAATTACAAAAAACTGTGTCATTGTCCAAATAATTAATGATGGGCGTAACTGTATTCTAGTCCGCAGCATCCCTCACTCTCACTGAAGGTCGCTTCGTTTGATCACCTCAGATCTGAGCTGAGTTTAACTTCCCAGGTTATTTTCACTGAATTTCATTGGCGTGGTCCCTGTTCACCACACAGTCTCTCCAGCGTGTACACCCCTTTGTGTTTGATTTGTGAACTCACACTCCAACTCGTTTACGGCCTCATTGTGATCTTTGCACTTTGGTTATAGTTTTCTTTATTAATAAAACTCCGTGGACATCAGTGACGTCTATTTTTTGCTGATTCGAGCTTCCCCGTGACAGCAGACACTGCACTAGTTGCTTGTGAAACTGTGATGAATGCATTTACTGCATGCAAGGTCTGTGGTCTCTACACAGAACCAAGTGGCTGCAAGTGTTAAGCTGATCACTTCAGATGATTGCTCTGGTTATTACATATCTGGTGGTGTAATAGACAGGATGGGTCATTTCTGTAACATATGAAGGAAATTCATAAGGGAAAAGTAAGTAGAAATTCAAACATTCATTCATTACGTTTTAAGTAGCAGCACAAACTATAAGCATCAATATATACTTAAAGCATCAATAGTATTCACTATGCATAATGAACTACATCAGAAAAATTAATTTAAAGCATTTATTAAGAATTATAAGATTGGATTACTAATCAGAATCCTTTTAACTTAAATTGCCTTATTTTGATCTGTACATGACTGTATTACTTAATTACTACTTCCTCAGATATGGATGTAATCAGCAATTTCACTTGTTGAATAAAAGTAGTAAGCTCAGCATAACTTATCTCTGAACTGTTGTGTAGTTGAAGTCCTTCAAAACTGTATTGATAAATAACAAAGTAGAAACCGACCTAGTTTCCATAACCATCTCAGTTTGCAGCAGCCCATTTTCAACAGTACAATCCAACAGGTTGATAGTGTTGCAAAACTGTGACAATAGTTCACAGTCACACATGAATCAAAAGTCTCTCCTATGGGATGCACAAACTCCACTACACAGGAATTTTCTCTGCTCCGGCTGAAATAGAGGTGACTTCATAAACACACTGGTGCAGGTCTCTGCAGTGATAATTGTTATGCAGTTTCATTTATTTTACAATTACTACTGCCATCAGTTAACCAAAAGCAAACTTGCACACACATTATTAAAAAAATGTAAACAAGATTTTACATGTTTGGACGTACATTTCATTTATGGGAGCACAGACTTTTGAGTAACCTGTCAGTTCTGTCATATCAGCGGGGACGTCTGTTCCTAATCAAGATACATGCTAGCCTGTATTCGTGTCAGCTTGGTAAATGCAAACAGGAGCTTGCATCACACAGACACACACACACACACACACAAAACACCTATTGTTGGCTGCTAGTTTATTCTATGCATCACTTCTGCTTTTCCATGCTGTCAAACTCAAAGCTGATATCATTGCTCTGGTCCAATCGCCTTTCTGCCCGCGTACTTCAAGCCAATCAGTCTCCACTTTGCACGCTTTAAAACTCACTGCATACCTTTCATTCTTCCTTGCAGAATCATTTGTGCAACCCACCTCCTCCCCATCTCCACCTTATCCAAATCACTCAGTGCGCCATCCAAGCCTCCTTCTTATTTCCATCACCACCAGCGTCTAGACTCCGGGGGGTCCTGCCCCAATTCCCATCATTGCTGGGATTCAACGAGCCATCGAAGTCTAACTGCTAAATAGATTAATTGAATTCTGTATATCAATAAATAATCAACTTTTCCTAATGATCTCTCCTTATTGAACTGAATTTACTTAAACAGTCCCAATCCATTTGTAACATAATCACATTCAGTGGGACTCGAGGGATGTTCCAGTGTTTAGGAGCAGTGTTGCTTGTAATATATCACTGTCATTTACATTTTTCAGTAACACGGTAATGAATTCAGTAATCAGATTACAGTTTATTATTTATTTATTATGTCATTACTAGTGCGAGAAATGCTGTAAAATTGTGGTGGTAAAGAGCAAACTGCATCCAGGACAGAAACAACTGCATTAT
This sequence comes from Bujurquina vittata, assembly GCA_015106715.1. Taxonomy (NCBI): domain Eukaryota; kingdom Metazoa; phylum Chordata; class Actinopteri; order Cichliformes; family Cichlidae; genus Bujurquina; species Bujurquina vittata. The sequence goes on along the minus strand of VUQK01027394.1, from coordinate 6,235 downwards.
ACTGCTAACACAACGTCAACTCTTTGCACAGAAAGCTTGCTAACACAAAGCTAATAAAGAACCCAGAGTGATGATGAAGCTGAGTGTATGCTGACCCCAGTCCAGCAACCAGAGGTAACAAAGGCAGTCAGGCTATTGTTGTAACCTCCATTTCCACCTGTACATGTTTCCACAGTTTTCAACTTAACACTGTGTTGTCACCTAAAACACTAAAAGAAAGATTGTGTATGTGTCCTCATTAGGATTGGGATTTGTGTCAGTGAGTGGGATTATAAGCTAACCCACCTCTTCTTTGGAGTAACAGCCCCCAAACTGTTTCAAAATACATCCTCTCTCTTATTACACCACATTGATAAAAATCAAACATTCTGGCAGTTTGAAAAGATTCATTTGATGTCTCTTAGATGTTGAAAAGGAATCTTCACTGACACCCACATAACATTTTATCTATCTCTGAGCTTAGTACATCCAAGTTTAATCAATTAATCAAGATAAATAATCAAGGTGATTTCTTTTTCTGATGCTTGAACCTTTTTTCTTCTTCTTCTTTTTTTAAAAACAACTGCCTGAAAGTTATTGCAGAGTTTTTACAATATAAAGCACCTTGAGGCAATTGTTGTTGTGAATTGGTGCTATATAAATAAAACTGAGCTGAATTGGACTCATTTGAATGTGCTTCAGACTCATGTTGAGCCTGTCAGTATTGATATTGGCAGTGAGAAAGTTTAATGACATGAATGGAAATATTTAAAAGAGTAACAATCTTTATCTGTTGTGATTACATAATAAATACTTTAATAAATAAGAAGGGGTCCATATGAGGATATTTTCTGGCTCCTCCTACCTTGTTCAGTGTATTTGGTAAAATATAAGAGTTATTTACAAAAAAAGCAGCACCTTACACTCCAGATTTTTCTAATTAATTTTAATGATCAAGTCATGAAAAACCTGAACAATATAGCAAGCTGAGGATGTTGGTTAAGCCACAGCAGGCATCATTCCACCCAGAGATGAGAGTTGATCTGGGAAGGAAGCTGAATTTCCCACCTATCATCCAGAGAACTTTGAGGCCTCACATAGTCATTCGGTCAGAGCCAGCTGAGAAGGCCATCTCTATAGAATTAACTGTGCCATGGGAAGAAGGCTGTGATGAGTCTCATGAAAGGAAGAGCCTAAAATACCAAGACCTTGTCCAGCAGTTTAGAGAGAAAGGTTGGCAAGCATGGCTGTTTCCTGTAGAAGTATATGGGCACAGTCACTGTGTATGGTTCTCACTGCACTCAGAGTTTTGGGAAACAAGCAGAAGACAGCTGTGCACAGGATTGGGGAAGCAGCAGAAAAAGCTTCTTGCTGGCTCTGATATAAAAGGGAAGAGGAGAGCTGGAGCCTGGAGCTGGTAGGCAGGTGATTTGGACACCACTGTGGACCTACCAACTGGAGGGTAAGGGTCGAAATACCCAGTGAAGGTTGGGCACTGGCTGATGATATCAGCTCTAGGCTGAAGGCTACAGTTGTTCTTACAGAGCATCTTTGAATGCATGAATCATGTCATTTGCCACATAATCACATTTACTTGCCAGCTTGACCCCATTCAGTTGGAAACTGATAGCAGACTGATTTGTCCTAATGCTACTTTGTTCATAACACAACAAAATCATTTTGAAGACAGCAACCAACTGCAAGTGGTCTCAGACCTCATCTCAAACATTTCAAACACAATGAGACTGCAAGATCATTGCACACAGCTGCAATAATAATGTTTGTGGTGTGGTCTCAAATCCCTGTTTCCCCTAGTGCGGCTGCAGCACGAGCGGAACATGCTGGCCTTCTTTAGCATGTAGAACCTTTGGACGTTGCTTGTCATAAAGTGTGACTCAATGACTGGTCTGCTCTGAGTGATGAAAATAATGAAACATTGTATGAAAGGGGAAAAAAGAACTTTTTTCAAGGAGTTTGCTAAAGAAACAAATGTTATGTGACCTGTCAAATGCACTGTTTTGTCACATTTGTAGCATAATGCACAGTGGGAATGGAAAGGCACTCAACCTTCACAGAATGTCTGCATAAGAAAGTTGCAATCAATAAATGTGCCATGACCTTCTAGCTCTTGGAGAGTTTTTCAATCTTGGCCACAGTGATGGGCAACACACAAATATGCACACAAAACTATGGCCAGCCAACATCTGTGTCCATACATGCATACACTGACTCTCACATATGCTCACAAACAACTGACCTTCAGCCCTCATGAACATTTTAGTCTGGGTTAGCTTTATTGTAAGTCCACATTTGGGAGTCTCTAAACCATAATAAAGACAGTACTGCGTATGCAGTGTAGCGAGCATGTTTGCAGGATATACATTTTCCATAGATATATTGTACATTACCATGATTCATTCAAACACATCTCTTCACAACTGCAGTGAGGCTGGTGGGTGTACTTGAGCTTTGATCTAGCAATCGCTTGAAATTTCACAAGCTTTGTTCACATACAGGTACAGCAGTGCGTGCAGCACAATTTTAGATGATGTTGTTTCTCCAAAGCCTGCAGCCTGGAGAGGACTTAAATTATAAGTTTGCAAGATTAGCTGACACAAATAAGTATTCACCAAAGATTCAGTTAAGATTTAGTTGTTGATTACTGTAATCTGAAAAGCTCAGCATAGCATCCACCTAGCAGGACCGAAAGAGGAGACAGGACATGCCTTTTAATATGATAACGTCAGTGTGTGTAACTGTATTAAGTTTTGTCTCTGACCGGTTATGAGTGGTTGCTGGAAGTTGCTGGCTGACACTAAAATCAGTCACAAACACCTCCTCGTGATGGTTTTGTTCACAAGCGGATGTGCCGAAGTGAAACTTGAAAAAGTGTGATGCCATCCCAAAAATGGGAAATGTTTGCCCTCAGAGTAAAAGGTGCATCTTATGGCCCTAGCCAACACATTTTAAAAAGTGCAACTTTTACTTTATAGGAAAATGATCTCCATTTATCGCTTTCGTCACACTTTTTCGCAGTTTCACTTCTGCTTATCTGTGGATTTCACACTGAATAACATCAACCTCCTGCATCCACTGAGTGAGGTAACATACTTTTCCCTCACGAATGGTGGTTGCCAGATGGTTGCTAACTGGTCTCTAGGCCTAAAATAAAACTGACTTCCAGTATTTTTAGCATAATCAATGGCTGATGTTGCTTTTTTCTGTGTTGCACAGCAACTTTCTCTTCGAGCTTGTTTGCTGGTAATTGCTGAGGATAAATATTTGTTAAAATGATTAGCTGATTAGTCTTCGTTTTTCGTAATGCCTGCATATGAATTAAAAAGCTTTGCTGCTTTGCTTTGTTTCAGAAAACTGAAAACTAAAATACCGTTTTTGGCTATTGACTAATTCAGGCCTTAGAGTGAAAATTCTTTTGAATATAAACCAGAAAAGTTACACTTACGTATCACACATTCAACATGTCCCAGAGCACCGTTTCTTTCCACTAATGGCTTTGCAGATATCACGCAAAAAGCGTACGCAATAAAAACTTTATTATCCAGATGTTTTATCAATTTGATCAGCTGCCAAAAGCACTTCCTACGTTCAAATATCCGTCATCATGTTTTCAGCATGACAAGGCCTTTCACAACTCCTGAGATTTTATGTTTAATAGGAAGCCCAAAATTGTACTTTTGAGCCCCCCTCCCAGTCATTCCCTTTGGTGTTGCATGAGGGAAACCAATCTTTGGCTTCAAAATCTGTTTTACAAATGCACCGTCACATATCAGACCAAAGCCCGTTTTGTCTGGCAGTTAATGCCAGACAAAACGGGCTTAATCGGAAAAGTCCAAAAAAAGTAAATATTTTGGAAGAAATGTACCATCCCAATGAGAAATGCAGAAGTGCTGCTACTAAAATATTTTTTGCTTTGTAAAACCGTTTGAAATTATGTACAAAGTATCAATCAGCATTTAGATTTTTATAACACCAAAAAGGAAAAACACCGTTGTTCCATCATCCCACAAAAAAAAGGGATGGTATTAAGGAACCTTGATTAATGCTCCATAAAATAAACTACAACTTTTAAAACTTGTTTTTTATTCTAGAAAGTACAGAAAAGAAATACTACTTATAGTAATTCAGGCGTCTCTGTACCAGTTGTACTTACCTTTCCATTGTCACCACAACACCTTTTCTAAGTCAGCTAATGAAGAGAAGCTGTTGACATCTGCTGAGAGTAATTCAGAGTTATAAAAGAATTCTATACATTCATAAATGATTTTCAGCATGCCTACTGTAACCTCTTGCATCTCTCCTCATCTTGTCCTGGAGAGCGTTACAATGAAGTAAATTGTATGATGTCCATAAGCTTCTTTGTCAATCTACAGTTGCTTGGCCTTGAAGTCAGTGTCCATTTGGCACTGTGTCTACACTGATGGATTTGTAAACAGGAGGACCAACATGTCCACGCGCACCTCTACACACGCACGCATGCACACACAATTTCTCTCTTTCACAGTCGCCCACTCCCACAACTGTGTCCAGATGATTATGGGGCCATAAGGTGCCCTCTGACTCCATCAGCACAAAGGTAATCCTGTCACTTCAGAGAAGAATCACAGGGCCTTTTTCTGCTTTCTTACTCAAACATAATTCTCCCCATTTGGCATTTTGACATCATATCTTTAGTCTTCTCCTCAGTCGCCCCACCACAGTTTTCTTTCTCTCTACCTGGCCAAAACACGGCCACAATCATTTCATTTTTATTTTTCTCCCTCGCTCCAGTGGACAACATTCAACCCTTACCTCTCTATTCTCTTTTTAATGTGTTTTTTGTCCTCCTCTGCTTTTCTTCTTTCTTTTTTTTTTTTCCTATGACTTCCAAGGTCAGACAGGACAAACAATGCCACTGGTGTCTGTCTGAATGTGGCTCACTACCCACCACCACTGCTGCTGTTGCCTTGGCAACGCACTAACCATTAATTTTCAATTAAAGCAGACAAAGAGATGACAGCTCAGGGTCCATGGAAGATGTCAAGAAGCAGTATTAATATACGACAAGTGAGCATAATTGTATGTCCATTTTCCTCAGCTCTCATCTATGCTATCAGTGAAATGTGAAAGCAGCAGATAATTTGAGGGTGTGGGAGACGCCGGCCACTGTTTTCTTTTAACCAAGACGCCTCTGATGTATCTTTTGGAGAAATATGGCATTCATCATTACCTTTATGAATATTTTGTCAGGGATGTTATTATTTTCATTATCACTCTATCAAAAAGATACTTTTTCACTTGCGATTCAAATGCTGACACGCAACACACACACACACACACACACACACACGGACACACACCTGTAGGCTGTATGTGGTGCAAGGACATGCTACTTCCGCAGGTTGTTATTTGATTTCCATTAGAAACCATTAGTTAGACCTCCAGCTCATGCAAATGCGCGAGCTGCTCTCCATGCCTTTGTCTGGTTATGCAAAACCTGAAGTATACACAGAAATGCACGGACGCAGGATCACACGCAAACACTTTCCAATACAGGTATGTACACACATGCAAGGCCAAGGCAAGCCGCACAGAGTGGGACCTTGGAAAGTATGAAAACGTACAGATATGAGGTGAGAGAGTAGTGGGACAGTGGCACCCCCCCGCCCACACACGCGCACGTGTGCACGTACGCACGCGCGCACGCACACACACACACACACACACACATCATTACATTAGACCCACAGTTTAATGTAACAATGTGTATATGCATTTAGCCTCCACTGTGACCTTCCTACAGTGATGTGCCTGAATAAAGGCCTGCAGGGTTTACCTGGTCCTCACACCAAACTTACAAACACAAGCTTGTGTAATACATTGAGCAATATCTGAACAGATCACTCTACTGGCACTCGCTGATATACTGTGTGTGTCTGTGTGTGGTATTGTACATAAACAGAGGAAGTTTGTCTGCTTTAGGAGGGTTGAGAAATATGCCAGGCCAGATAAGGCCGGGCATACTGTTGGTGCTTTGCGACCTGAGGTTAAAAAGTGTCTAATCAAAGCTTTTCTGTATTGTTTTGTGTGTGTGTGTGCTTGGCTTTAGTTTGTCGAAGCTTATGTGCGTAGTTTGAGATAAAGCCAAAACAAAAGTTGAGCACACAGGGGAAGGGAAAGTCATGTCGGCCAGCGCGCTCTCTCCCCAGTCCCTCTCTTCCACATTTGCTCTCACGGGTTTTTTTTTTTATTTTCCTCC
>VUQK01027392.1:88626-102070 GCA_015106715.1 Bujurquina vittata | reverse complement strand
ATAGCGGCCATCCAGCCACATATTTTTTTTACAGCTTCTTGCAGCTTTCCAAAAATGTTGATTTTTTTTTTTTATATATAACATTTGTTTATCAAATCTGACTGAAAGGAAACACAGAAATTAGTCGCCTGTAGCAAAGAAAAACCTGCTAGCCTTACATGTGAAAGATTACTGGCTCGATTCTGGGAGGAGACACACGACTCAGCCGCAGGGTGTCACAAGCTAGCCCGGTTCCTATCTGGAAGGGTTACCCAGGTACACTCCCCACACAAATAACCTTTAGGTGTTGTTTTCTATACTCCCCCTCATGGAGATCAGCACGAGGGGGGTGTTACTTCTCTCTTTCCATAAGCTGGGCACAACTGCTGCACATTTGACTGATTTATACTCTACAATCAATATGTAATATATAGAGAGGCAGGGAGCAACAGACTTGTGCACACCCTCTGATGACAACATTTTTATTACTCAGGCCCCAATGTTTTATTTTATACTGTATATATTGGATGTGCACACTGAATGTGTAATGTATCTAAATCTATGAATGCACTTCATTGGCGTGCTGAACAGTCTTTGGAAATCTTGAGAGTTATATCTTAAGGGTGTCTTTGTTTTTGCTGTTGTTAACATTAGCATGTATCCGTTCTGGATATTTCTACATTGTCAGTGACCTCGATTGAAATCCCCCCCCCATTGAAGCCAGGAACAGTGCAATTACCTGTCTACAAAGGGGCCATATAGAGCTGGACATAGGCTTGGCAGATTACTAGCAGACACCTCATTACTGCAGCAGACTTCAACAATAGGCTTGGGCATTGCTTCTTCTGCATCTATCTGTCAAGTGTACTATTAGTCTGTCAAATGGGGACAGTCAGCGCCATTAGGCCACCTTGATAATCAGACCTATTTACTCCCTCATTTTCCTCTTCTTCACTGTCACAGTCTTTCAGTCTGCTAGGAAAGAAAAAAAACCCCTCCATTTCTCCATCCTGCCTTTGCCTTCCCTCCCACTCGTCTCCTGATTCTTTCTCAGACAAAGACAAGTTCAGTTGGTCATTATGTTTCTCAGAGAGTCGTTGTAATCAAATGTGGTATGCCCTCAACCACGCGGGCCAAATTTAATTTTAAAATGTAGTCCCACACAAAGGAGATCTGGATGAAGCAATTACTATGTCACTGGTCTTTGAGATAAATGCAAAGTTCATTCTACAATTAAAGCGAGACGGGGCTCAATTTGACATTATATATTTTATCAGCGGTTCAGACTGTGCATTTGCACATCTATAGAGGATTGGAAAACATGACACAAGCTATCAAAGTGCATGACTGACGAAAGGATCCGCGGACCCAGGCTACCAAACTTGTCACTTTTTTTCCTTCTGAGACTCAAAAATCTTCTTTTCATCACACAGCAGCTCCACTTTGTTTGTTTAATTCCCCCAAGCTTCGCTTTCTGCAGCTCGACCCATCCACAGAAACAGAAAAAGGGAGGAAAGCCTCATTTAAATGTTTCACATGGTCAGCATTTGTCCCTTGATAGGTGTTTCTGTGTACGAGTCAAAGATCTACAAAAGCATGAAAAAATGCTTGTAGCAAAAAAAAAAAAAGGACCATCAAAGTCAATATCCTCAACGTGTCATTTCCATTGGTTGGGCTCAGATCCCACCACACAGATTCCACACGAGCAAGTGCAAAGACGCAGAGACACAGACGAGCAGAGTAAGAGGAAATAATAACACCCTAAAGCCTAACCTGAGCGTGGACACAGGTCCATCACTCAATACACATGCATGCACAGAAACGCAAGCACACAAAAGTCTCCTCCAATCTGACATTTATGTGTCGAACAGTGACAAGATTTGAACATCTATTACCTGTTAGGTGGCTGTGCCCCCCCGCCCCCTCCATGCAAGAAGCTCCTTAATTCAGAAAAGAGAGGAAGAGCATGCATGTACACCTCACCTAACCATCTTTACTCTCTCTTCAAGCTCTGATTATTCACAGTGGAGAAATATGAAATTGCGCTAGCCCTGAAGACTGCTAAGCCAGAAGTGTGAAGTGTGACTCTAAAATGCACATTGTGAAAGATGATGCCCTATTAGGATGAAACGATTCGCAGTATTTACAATAACAGAGTATTTGCAATTTCACAAATGAAACTGAAATGGAATACTTGCACAACGGAATAAACAGAATACTTACCAAAATTATACCGTTAAAAAGAAAGGCATCAATACTAGCAAAGAAGCCAGAGGATGAAATTGCACATTGACAAGGATAGCTCTTTGAACGACGATCAAAGCAATGGTACTTACCAGCCTGGTTGGTGGTAATATCTATGGAAACATGCTGCGCCGGGTATGGGCTCTTATTGCTGACGCCGTTGACCGCCTGTATCTCGAAGCTGTAGATGGTGTGAGCCAGTAAGTTGCTGATGAACACCCTGGTGTCAGTCAGACCCAGCTGTCGAGGAACAAACTCCACGTTGTCGTCGCAGTGGGAGCAGGAGCGCCGGTTGGCCTGGCACTTCTTGCACACTATGTTGTAGACGACATCGTCGCGGCCGCCCGTCTCCCTGGGGGAGTGCCACTCCAGGATCACGGAGGTTTCATTGACAATGGAGATCACATTTCTTGGGCTGGAAGGAACGCCTGCAGATATGAAAAATTATGGGAGCAAAACTTGACTGTATCCATGTAAAGCAGTCATCATCCTTAAAGGAGATTAAAGCACCGCTTGTAAAGGACCCTTTTACTTTTGTCATTTCACAACAGTCTAATAAATACAAATGCTGCTTTTGAGAACAACTTGAGTTTTTCCCTATTTTTCTTCATCTTGAGCAGAATTGGAATGCTAATTTATTCCATTCACACCCAGAGAGATCATACAGCGAAACGTTTGTGTCTATCAAACATTGGTTATTTAGCAAAATGCAGTGTTGCATGGAGTATTCTTATCCAAGTGGCTCTGGAGATTCACGCTCCCATTCACTCCCTCATAGCCCGCAGCTGGAGCAGAACCTCAGAAACGATATTCAGAAAGAAATCAAGAAATAATGAAACTATTGTTTTGCTTGAGTGGTGGCTTAATATCAGAGTGCAGAAAAGTGGCTTGTTTTGGCCTTCTGCAAATGGAGCACAATGCTTTAAGAGTTCAAATCTGTTTAAATGACAGTGTAGAACGTTGCTTAGCTGAGAGACCCTTCCACTGCTTAGAAGCAGCCCCCCCAGATACCACACAAAGCTTTCCAAAACCCTTAGTCAGTGCTGCTTAGGTTAAGTGAGGCAGCCCTGCAAGAGCTGAGCTGGTACCAATTTGTCTTGCATAAAGCCTGACCTTTATCATTAAAAGAGAAGTTAAACTGACCCATTTCCAGATCCATGACTACTGTGAATCAAAAAGAACCTTTGAGGAATTACTCCACTCTCCTTTTCCTCTTTTCATTTATTTTTACTCATGAGCAAACACACAACAGTAAGACGTTTATGCATATTTTATACAGTACATTTCTGTGGAAATAAGGCAGATAGCTCCTTCAGTCAGCAAAGACACAATTAATTATCTTGGCCACAAAGCCACATGGGATAGACTAGGGGAGCTGAGGAGAGAAGACACAAGGGTGCGAGAATGGCTGTGTTACTTCTGCAACTTCGTCTCAACAACAGAGAGGCCAGTGAGAGGAAGGCTGTAACCCACACAGCGTGACTATTATAGTCTGGATGAGAGGCCACCAAATTCATATGGCAAAGTAAAAACATGCCACGGGGCTGTTTGAGGGGACTGGAGGAACTTTTTACCCAGGGACTGCAAGTCACGATCCTCACACAGTCATCCATCACATTTGTATTGGTGGGAAAAACATAAGCAGATACGCTCACGTGGAAAAGGCATGCACAAATGCACGAAACCTGAACAATCTGTTTTTGCGTGTTTGTGTCGGCGCTGTCTGCAGCAATAGAGCGCACCGCAAAAAATACCGGCTGAGGTGCGAGTAAGACGTCACACTCCGTCGTCCCAATTACAACAGTGCTCTACATGTGCAGGGATGGTGCAAGAAATCATAAATGACTGACACTTAACCAGCGATTTGCATGCTACTATTGCCATGGGAATTAATTTGGTGGCAATTTTACTTATGGGCTGCTGGCAGACATTCCTTCAGGTACATCGCATACAATATAATTTGGTTGTGTTTACATACATGTTGCTTTCACTTAGGTTACCACAGCCATAGGAAACATTTTTTTGCGCCACTCTACAGTAAAATAATGGTGCACACAGCAACACAAGTGCCAGGTCATTTGCATACGAACAGCGATGATACATCACATTGCACATGTGCTTTTCTACAATATGGGCAAATGCGTTATGCACAAAAGAGTCTGGTGCACGTGAATTGGACTGGTGCAGCCAGTCACACCATTTGTGTCATACCCTTTAAACAGATGTGGGAATAAAAATGGCACATTGTGATACTGTCTGAATGAGTCGAGACTACGGCTCCCCAGAAAGCAGACACAGCAAGGCAGAAATGCACAAGAAAAAAGAAAAAAAAAAGAGCCGGCTCGTTCGGCCTTTAAAGTGGAAGGTCTGATCAATATCATTATGAATGTTGTGTCCTACTGTGGTACTCTGGCTAATGTAACCCTTCCTCCTCACAGGCTGATATGCATACAGTAACTGCCCTGTTTCTGAGGGGCCCTTAAAATACCACCTGGGCTGTAAAAGACTACAGCCCAGTTTCCTTCCTTTGCTACTAACATAAAGAGCGCCCCAGTGCCCAAAATAAAAATTAAAAAAAAAATGTGTAGATATTGTGTACTCATCCACCTTTTGAATGGTCTGAGGCTGGTGCTTCTCTTCTTTCAAACTGTTTGTTTTTATGATGTGAAACAGGCCTTGGGGGGCTAACAGAAGGTCCCTGTGTGGAGATACTGATCACAGCCAGAGGAGCTGGGAGAAAGAAAGAGGGGCTGTGTGGGCTGGTGAGAGATGGGAAAAAAAAAAAAGGACTAATAGTGACTTTGTGAGAGACTAAAGGAGTCATAGTCTGAGTGTGTTTGTGTTAGCAGCATGGGAGATAGTGGTGTATTTACAGTGATGAGTGAGGACGTATTGGAGTATGGAACTGATAAAAAGGGCAATCTACACATCTATAACACTCTACAAGAGCATTTTGAGTATAACTGGATGCATGTGCCTCATAGTCTGCAGCATTATGTCTTCAAAGACAGTACAGGAATTAGAGCAGGCGAGACAATTACCTTGACTGAGCTCCGTTTACTACTACTAACTGAGAGAGGAACCCGGCCAGCTGATGGCTGAGCTGTGGGAAGCACCCGTAACAGACTCCAGAAGTGAATTAAGAAAGAAAAAAAAAAATAAAGGCTTGTGAGAAAAGAGCAGAGATTTATGCACTCTGACAGCTTGCTCTCTTTTCCCTTTGAAAAATGAAAGAAGAAAGACACTGAATAGAAGATTGGAGGGGGGGGGGGGCAGCTAAATGGGATGATGGGGAGAATGAAGAGGAAAAAAAATAAGATAAAGCAGTCACTTCAGTCAGAAATGTTTATGGGTTTTGTTTGGATTACAAGGCACAGACAATATTTGACAGGACTCAAGGAGGCTTTTAGGGGACAGGCCACAGACATGAGTATTGAGTGAGCGCCACAACAGTCACAACCAATGTGGCTGTGATTAAGAATGCTGAAATTCATCTGAGCCATTCTGGTTTCCTTGTCAGTTCCTATATTTATGGTGATTCAATTACCAGCAGCAGCAGCAGCGGATAGTGGTAGTTTCCATATATAGTATATATATATATATATGTACACACGTTTATATATATGTGTGTGTGTGTGTAAAACACTGCTCATTTTTATAATTGGTAAATATATGAGCTACATTTAGAATTGGTGAGGTTAGATTACACATTAAATTTTGCATATTTGGCTCTTACCTTATCACATACACTACCTCCCTCTGTGCTGATGGATTCTTTTCTTTTCTGTGTTTGACACAAGTCCACCCCGACCCATGCACCATCCCCCCCCCGGACCAATTAGCACTGGTTTCACTGCTCGACTCCCTTCAGTTACCACTCAACTTGTCATTCTTCTGACTCACACTCTGAGGCACCTATTGGCCCAGCATGCTGGATCACACTGACCTCTCTCTCCATTGAACCATTCTAGCATGAAAACATTTATTTTTTTTTATTTCCACATGCACATCTGTGCACTAAACACTCCAAAAAGTCTAAATCAAGATGAAACGGTTTCATAAACAATCCGTGAAGCGTCACTGTTTTCATTTTAAAATATTGTTTGAAATATAGATATGTTTTCATTTACAAACCTGTTCAAACCTGCTTTAAAATGAAAATATATCCATCCAGATGGATTCTTTATAACATTTTCAAAAAAAAAAAAGAGAAGAATTTTAAATTAAATTAGATTTAACAGGGAGCCAATGAAGATACGCCAATATGGGTAAAATATGCTCTCTTTTAGTCCCTGTCCGTACTCTCGCTGCAGGGAGCTTTTAGGACAACCTGATAATGAATTGTAGTAGTCCAACCCCAGAAGTAACAAATACATTAACTAATTTTTCAGCATCATACATATTTGTTTAATATGTGAATTGAAGGGCATATCCTGCTCAAAAATGACTCCAAGATTCCTCACAGAGTTACTGGAGGCCAAGGCAATGCCATCTGATTAGAGACCATGTTTCTAAGGTTTGTAAGGCCGAGTACAATAACTTCAGTTTGATCTGAATTTACATGGATAAATAAAGCTTGGGCATCGTCTGCATAGCAATGAAAATGTATACTATGCCTTCCAATAAATACTGCCAAAGGGAAGCATGTATAATGTAAATAGAATTGGTCCAAGCACAGAGCCCTGCAGAAGTCCATAATTAATCTTAGCGAAGCACAGAGCAAGCACAGAGATCACTATCAGAGGCCAAAAGAAGATCATTTGTAACCCTCACTGTTACTGTACTCGCTGTTTCTGTACTGTGATGAATTCTGAAACCTCACTCAAACTCTTCAAATAATCCGTTTCGCTGCAGATGATCATTTAGCTGTTTAACAACTATTTTTTCAAGAAATCTTGAGATTGGTGGATGTGCTGCAGTACACAGGTAGCAGAGGGTTGGTTGTAGAAAATATTAAGGAGGGAGAACTGTGATGAGAAATCACAAGATTTTGAGATTTTCTTTGCTCGCTGCACAGAAAATACAGAGCAGGATACCAAAGTATCATGAATGAAATGAAAAATCACAAAGGGCATGAGAGTAGAGCTTAAATGTTCTAGATTAATTTTTGTGACAGATAAAACCCAATCAAGAAGCATATCTGGTGTCTGCATCAGCTGTACTTCCTCGTCCAGACCAAAACACAGTCCCTGGGATTTGAAACTAAAACTTGTTGAGAGTTTCCAAAAGCCTTGCTCTAGCCAGAGCAGGGTGGAGGCAAGACGTGAATGTAAAATTTACATGTCTTCAAACAAAAATGTATTCATGGGGATTTAGCCTGTTCTGCTCCTCGGGCGAAGACTGAAGTTGGAAAAAATGACATGGGGTAAAGGAAGGACAAGGAGCTGCATCCCTGGCTTGGCTTATTCATATCCCTGAAAAAAAAAAAGAGAAAGTGGTGGGGTGGGCGGCCTTCTGCTGACAGAGCCATATAATGCACAATCCATCAGCAAGCTAATCAGACTGATCAGGAGCCCCTACGTGTCTGATGATGGCAAGAAGTGCTTAAGCTACAGCTTCAGCTGTTACAGGCTGGCCTGATTTAAGCTACTCTAGCAGTGCTCTTATCAGGACCTGCAGTATTAAAGAGATTGTTCCTGGGATCATCTCGCTGGCCCTCCCGGCTGAGATCTAAGGCAACCAGAGCATCACGCCCAGCTGCTACTGTATGTTTCTGTTATCACAAACTGGACAGCTGCTGCCATTTGCTTCATAAAATATTGTTAAAAGGAACATTTTCCAACAGATTTGGAATATTTTACTCCACAGCGCGCTGCGTAATTGCGAGTGTGCTAGTGAGCGAATAGCAATGTAACTCGACTACTATAAGAGCGGTATGGAGAGGACTGAGGACAAAATTAAGCAGAAGTGTGGGCCAGAGGGACAATAACAGAACTGACAGAGCAGATAAGATGAGATTGAAAACAGAGGCGGAAAAAGAGGAGCCTGTTTCATTTTGAAATAGAACATAGACCATAAGGATGTGTTTAGGATAATCAGTGTGGAGCTGCTGTTGAGTTGAGATTGCTTGGGGCAAAATGAAAGATGCAAGGCCTTAAAGTAAAGACAGAGGCTATTGTTGATGGAACACTTACCAATACTATGGGAGAAAACCGAGACCATCTGAAACCCAAAGGGACCAGCATGGTTAGCTTTGCCGCCATGTACTTACTTACAGTGGCAGAAATATGTGGAAGAGCCAGTCTGTGGGCTGGTCCTGTTTGTGCTGGTCTGTGAGCCAGCACTGCAGCAGACTCGAGTACCAAGAGCCGATACAGACAATGGAAACCGGCTACTCCGGCCGCTATTTTTCGAGGGCTGTGCGCGTCCTTCCCGATGCATAGCCAAATGGTTCACAGACAGCCATGCTGCACTGAGGTTTCTCTGCACCTTTAAGGCACTTGTGTATTTTACAAAAGAGCACACGGCCGAAGAGGAGCAATGAACTCACATTTCAGATGTGAAGGCTACGCAGCCGCTAGCCTGATTAGGAAAGTACTATGTGGTTCTGAGTCCATTTGGGCCAATTAATCAGGTTTATGTGAATAAATCAGGACTAAATGAACACATAACCACACCAATAATGCTTCCAGGTCGGGTGTTGTGAAGAGAACAAACCATTAAGACACTCCCCCGTGACAGTGTAGGAAGTGAGGTAAACAAACTTTTTGGGGTCTAACAATGCTCTCCTTCTGCATAACTATGTGTCAGCAGGGATAACGGGAAGGCTTAGCATATTGCTTTTACATCATATTAAGATAACTATGATGCTGTGAGAGGCCTTATTGGATCTCCAGTGGATAACGGCAGGACAGTGTCGAAGTTTCACAGCATTTGCCTGAGTAATTAGGACTTCAGGGGATGATAGTAGACACAAAGAAAGAACAACAGCAAAAATGAGAGGAGTGAGAAAGGATGAAGAGAGGAAGATAACTGAGAGGAAGCAGAAGAGGCTCCGTCAATCCTGCTACGTGGTTGGTAAGACCACACTAGGAAGACAAGTAGGGCTCTGGATAAATGCACATTTATATGCATTTGAATAAAAATAGATAACCCTGCGATAGCTCGGACAGACAGTGGTTCCTTTTCACTTTGCCGCATTTTGAATGAGCTCAGTTTAGAGAAAATGTCAGAAAATGACATTTCTGGAATTTGTTTGCATATGGTTTATGATACAGAACAGTGTTTGAGCGCATAGCCAGTGTAATTTACGCTATACTTACTGGTGCAGGGTTTATCTGGCTGATCACCGTCCCCACGGTAGTAGCCATTGCGGCACACACAGATGGTGGCAGCCTCAGATGTGGACCGGCTGTTAGGAGGGCACTGCAGACAAAGACCTGGACCTTGGGTTGACTTGAATGTACCCGGTGGACATGCTGTGACAAGAGGAAAAACACTGTTATGAAATGTAAAATGCAAAAAAGAAGAAGAAGAAAAAAAAAAAAACAGCAAAGCAATTAAGAATAATCCAATTAAAGGTAAGCAACAAAGATTAGGAACGGTTATATTTGTGGATCGCCTTTTTGCATAATGTATTTGTATGAGTTGCCCTTTCAGAGGGCTACATTTTTGAGAGGAAAATACTTAAATGATTGAAATGTGATTTACAGAGATTTGGGGTGAGCAATTTAGTGCAAATTGCACCATATTTAACAGAGAAAAGAAGCATGTCTTACTTTGCTCCTAATGCGGCTGTGATCGCTGCTGCTAGGAGGGTTAATTTATTTGGAATGCCAGTGGGAGATGTTATCAGAAAGAGTACCTAATTGGCATGGGTGGATGGCTCAGGGATGGGAGCATGGTGCCAGAGCTTTGGCTGTGTCCTGAAGCTCTCCACTGAGTCCTCTCCCTGAATGCTTAGAGGCGAGCCCTGCATATCTAAAATACAGGTATACTCATTAAAAAGAGCTTAACTGAACTCAGCATGGAGTGACGCAGGGGAGGGCGGAGACCCTCGATACCCACGTCAATGTGTTTTTAGACACATCTCTACACAAAGCTCGGCCCATGATGAAAACAGAATGCACGAAAGCCTCGGTGTGCCTTTTCACGGCCGCGCTGAGACACGACAAAGCGTTTTGTCTGAATCTTTAGACCTGTGGGCACACACAGGCCGGGCGAGGATCCTGCGCTAAATGATAGTTTTGTGTTGTCCTACGAATTCTACAGGTGTGACACGCGGATTTCAGGCAGTACAGCTGAATAGTTTGTAATCCCTCCTCCAGATGAATCCTACACGCCACCTGAGCTGTCAGATTTATCCAGCAAACGGCCGCCTCAGCCTACAAGTCAACACACGGTCGCCAGCACTTCCTAACAGAAGAGTTTGGCCCTTATATCAGAAACCTTCCTGTATGGATGTGATATGGCTACACTGTTTCCAGACAGAAGAGCATGCCTAAAACCTGTGCTTAGGATATATTACTTTAGTTAGTACATTATCCGCTCCCTCTGCGGGTCTGCTCCTTATTGACCTGCTAATTTGCTCTTCTGTTGGTCGATGCTTTTGTTAAATATTAAAACACACTGGCTGCATCTTTGTTTATAATTTACAGCATTGTCAGTAGGAGCCTCCACACCCACTCGCACAGTTTTTGCACTGCGTTCTCATTTGCCCTGCTTAGTAAATCTGACCCCTTACTGTATGCACGCTAATAAGGTGACGCATTTTCATATTTCAGAGTAGGACGGAATTTCTCTTCTAACTGTTGGCAGGGAAAGAGAGCGTTTTCACTAATTTCAGTTTTCCTCATGCACACAATCCAACGCATTAAATAATTTTTATTCATCACTTGATACCACGAGGGAGGCTCTGATCACCCAAAGGTTATTCTGCAGCATGACTACAATTCCAGACAGGCAGCCAGAGTCATAGTGGCTTTAATGAGAGGAAGAACAAGGATTTCTAAAACGGGTCCTGCCAGAAATAGTTTGTGGATGTTGGTGTCAAAGTCCCAAAATTCTAAAGGCCACGGTGGAGTATGAAGATTATTGTAGGCGATAGCATTGTGCTTAAGTGCAGGCAATAGCCTAATCCACTCAACCCCCGTCTCCCAAAAGCACACAAAGGGTTTGTGTGTGACGTGGAGGGACTTGCGGAGTAAAATAAGTATGATCAGTGTCTTACGTCTTAGCAGGCTTACTGAAGCTCTGGCACCTCTGCTCTCCACAAGGGGAAGAAGTTATAGATTTAATGGGACAAGGCCGCGTCTATTTCCCCGAGCGACAGACGGCAAAAGGCTCGACTTACTTGTGTGAAAACAGCCGTTTTATTCATTTGGCTCACAGACACTACCTACCCAGCCCCGAGATGCTTATCGAGAAAAACAGTGACAGCGTGTATCGAAATGATAGGCCATTGGTTTGGCGAAGTCAGATATTAATAGAGGTTAAATCAGCAGTGAATTTGCTTACAACAAAATGGTTCTGTTTAATCTAGGAGCCTTCAGTTCTAATATGAACACTCTGCCGAGCTATTTAAGCTAACAATGGAAGGAGATGGGCCCATTCGCCCTCGCTGGCAGGTCAAACAGTAGAGAAGGCTGGGGTGCACGCCAGGAAACAGGCGTTTAAGGTACAATTAAGAATATTATTCTTTATTGAAAATGTTGTGAGCTTTGGTTTGGAAGATGGAAATCCTGCTTTTTTATGACTTTTGCATCGAAGCATTCAGCCAGGACCTCTGACAGGCTGTTAGGAACCGATAGGGATAAAGAAAGAGAGAGGATTTGTACACACACACACACACACACACAATGTAAGATCGTTCCCAGTGAGCGACTGTTTTTACATGTCCTTTGGTTGGGCTGACACACACCCACACACACACACACACACACCACGGCCTAACTGACCGACCTTATGTCTAGTCACACAACAATATTCCACACACGGCCAGACCGTCAATATTCATCAAACATGCACGATCAAACCGCAACGAGCCAAAGCAGCTTGGAGAAGCACATATTGCGATTGTCGTGGACGTCTCAGAGCAGTCTCGATACCGCAGATGTGCAAGGGCTGCGAAAGTGTTGCCCAGACGCCGGCAATAATGGGAGTGGGAGGCCTCTTTTTTTTTAGTGTGGGAGTGATAGTTTGCAAACTCTCTTGACTTGTAACACCGACTCCATGTGTGACGAGATCAAGCTTCTTCTAATACAAGAACATGGAGACTCTATAAAGCTCTCCCTGGCCATATGTGGGAGCGCACACCAGCTGCAGAACCGTTTTATAAAGCAATAACCTCCAACAATATCAGAGATTACAAGACGATAAAACACAGATCAAAAAAAAATTCATTTTTAGCAGGAGAAGGGAAGAGATCTTATGTCTCATCATCTTTGCCATATAAAATTCAAGCATCGGGGGAGCAAAGCACCACATGCATGCAGATGGCATCTCACAAAAGCGAGCGCGAAAGCTTCAAATGCGTTGCTTCTCTCTTCTGAAAAAGGGATCACAATAGGTTATTCAGTGTGTGTTTAATGGGGTGTGAGCAGAATATGTGCATTGGATTCTGCCCTCGGGTTGTGTGTTTACAGACAGGCAGTGGCTGGGCTAGACACTCATAAATGGGGGAAAAGGGAGGAGAAAAGCAGGGGAGCCCGTGCTGACTCAGCAGTCTGCGATAGCTGTGCTACAAATGAGTCTCCAAGCAAACCTATGGGCAAAAGAAAACACACACTCTTATATCCACGCACGCGACCCACGTGAATACACACACTTCATGGTCCTATGAAACACTCCCGCACTGGCATCAACAGTATCACGCAGCTACTGCTGACCCGATTAAATGAGACGGCGCACCGACATTTTTCCGCCACTTGACTAAAATATGTTCGACAGAGCCCGAGATAATTTAATACCGCTCCTCGGGAAAAAAGCGAAGGTGCAGCGATCAGCATTACACGAGGTGAGGTAAGTGACAACCTGGCAAAAACAAAACAGCCCCCACAAACACGCAGGCAAAGACGTCAGACACGGCAGAAGATTAATGTCCGTCTCCATCAAAACTCCTGCTCTGGGTTTTTCCTCTAACTGACGAAAGGTCGGCACACTACTTGCTCCAAGTAATAATTTAATCCTTAAACGCACACACAAAAGCAAAAAAAAAAAAAAAAAAAAAAATAAAAAAAACAAAACAAAAAAAAAAAAAAAAAAAAATATAAAAAAAATAAAC
>VUQK01027392.1:33365-46249 GCA_015106715.1 Bujurquina vittata | reverse complement strand
GTCGACAAATGTGAAGTGCGCCTTGGTTCACTCTCTGTAAGATTAATGTTTTAGGACTGAGAATAAACTGTCTGTTACGGGGGAAATTATGAATCTATCATTACTCTGCTAAGGCCAGCATGTCACTTAGCAGAGTAATGATAGATTCATAATTTCCCCCGTAACAGACAGTTTATTCTCAGTCCTAAAACATTAATCTTACAGAGAGTGAACCAAGGCGCACTTCACATTTGTCGACATCCCCTGCCACAACATGCACGCCGTCGTGTTTGTTGCGCCCAGACAGATAAAAACTGGGGAGACAGAAGGGTGACTGGTACGCTTGTGTGATGATCTGCATTCTGTAGCAGATAAGTGGAGTGTGTGTGTGTGTGTGTGTGTGTGTGTGTAATTTTATGGCAGCCACCAAGCTTGAGTACTCCAATCTGGCATTGATTGTCCCATTGGGCAGCAGTCTGCCTCTCCACATTGGGCTCTTGGCAAAGTAAGACTCTGATAATCTTTTTCAGGCAGGGAAAAATCCACACCTCAAATTACAGCCAATAAAGGAAAGCCTTGCCGTCTGCCTTTGCCAAGGTGGATAAACAGTTTGAGCACCCAGGTAAAATGGCCCTGGAACATCACCAGCACTGTGCAAAATCTCAAATGACATCACTGTAAAGAGCATAACACAACTAATGTCTCTGTTTTTCAGCCTAAAGAGTGGTGTCACTTCTGTGAGAAAGACACAGTAAGCTCTTGAAAAACAGCCATTAACACCCATTTGCCTTTCAGATTGACTAATTAAGCTAAACACTGCACCCTAAGAGCTGAAAAAAGATGCTTCATGAATGTCTACCATTAATTAATCTAAACTAGGAGAACTGACTCTAGAGGACAAACTCATCTGTCTAATTGGCTTATCCATGATCTTAATTGATTGGTCAATGTTTACTTTATACAAAAGAGCCCTTCCCCTCCAAACATACACACGCACACGAACGCACGCACGCACACACACACACACACCCCTCGAACCTTATGTCACAGTATGCAAACTCAGCACAAAACCCTGAATTTTCTTTTCTGTGCCAGTTTTCGCTGGACAGTGTTTTTGTTCATCTAACATTTGTTTGTTTGAGTCATTTGATTTTTGCTTTTATATTTCATGAAATGTGAGTTGTGTCTTACTTAATGATCTCTTCCTTCTTCTCTTCCACTAAAGCGGGTGGTACAGTGGACACGACAACCTGCATGTCCAATGCATTGACCACAGAAACCTGAGAGAAACAGTCAGGACGAAGGAAAGTTTAAGAAAAAAAAGAAAAAAAAGAACAGTCATTCACATGTCCTACTGCGTGTTTGGTCAAATCACTGAAATGCTTCTTTAGGCGGACCGAGTAATTGCCCGCTTGTATTGGTGCCACGTGGCAAACTTAAGAGCACCTGATTTTGATGCCAGAGTTAAAGTGCATAGGCAACAGCCTCTGTGCTCTGAAGCCAAATATCCCATGTGGCTCCTGTGAAATTAGGTTTCCCCTTGAAAATTAACGAGCACCACAGTTAAGCACTCACTGGTCTCTCAAACCCAGCCAATGTCCTAGACCCTCCTTCTGTCTTGTTAGAGGCTTGTTAGCAAGACATATTTCACTGCAATAAAAAATAAGCCTGCCCACAGTTAGGAAAGATAAGCATTGAACTGGGGGCAAAGCTGAGCCCA
Organism: Bujurquina vittata; assembly: GCA_015106715.1. NCBI lineage: Eukaryota > Metazoa > Chordata > Actinopteri > Cichliformes > Cichlidae > Bujurquina > Bujurquina vittata. The sequence goes on along the minus strand of VUQK01027392.1, from coordinate 44,550 downwards.
AACACAGTGGGTGCATGCCTAAATTAGTAGGAAAGAGACATGCACACAGAGAAAGACACAGACACATATTTAGATGAACATACACACAGGGAAACGTGTATAATGTTTGTGGCGCTAATACTCATGGATAAAAGAAAGACTCTAATTGGATCATCAGCTAGTGGCAGAGGCCACATATTGGAGTGTGTTGAACCTCCCATGAATAATTCAATAGACTGGAACTGAAACATTTAATACTCCGCACAAATGAAAACAAAGCAAAACAAAACAAAAGACAGCGATCATCATGTAAGATCATATACAACAAGGTAGCATGACTTTGTAAGAAGGCATAAATGCCTACAGATCTGCTTTATAAAACCTCACTTTATACACTACTTGTTATTAGTACACAGCTGCCAGTTTTGTTTTATACTGTCTTATATACTGCCATGGGCACTGTGTTACTTAGAAACACCAAATATAACATTCCAAATAACAAAAACACACTTGAATCTGCAAACCCTTTTAAATATCACTTTAGCAACTTTTTCACTGAACATGTTTCTGCATCTTTTTGTGAGGATGAAAGTGCAGCCTCCCACAGCCACACATGCTTATCCATACTTCTTTTATGAATACTACACAGGTTCTTAATAGGGTTCACTTCAAGAGATGACGGAAGCCCAGGCACTGATTATTTTTGAAGTTTTTTGAGACTGGAGACCTAAGAACCTCACTTGTAATACTAATAACTCATCTGACCTTGACGTCCCTTAATACGGCCTTAGCACTACTTGGCTGTGCTCTGAATCACCCACAAATCTTTTATACACTTTTCAAAAAAATATCAATGGTCCTCATGCTTTTTTTTTCTTTAGAAAGATATCTCTTTCTTCAAATACTGCATGACAGATGTGACTCGCTTATTAATGTGATCCAGCTTCTTTAAGTAGTTTCAATTAAGATCATCTGCTGCAGCAAACTAATGAATGACTCTGTCTGAGATTCTTGCCAGTATGAAAAAGATATGAAAAATGGAACAGATTAAAAAAAATGAAAACCTTATTATGCTGAAATCCAACTAGAAAGTCAAATTTGGACCATGGTGTGAAAAAAACCCCCAAAATAACAAAAACTACACATTCAAGGGATACACTAACAATATGGTACTGTCCTCTGATTTAACACCAGGACTTGGAGAGAGAGAAAAAGGAAGTTGAAAATCTGTGCACCTCTAATGGTTTGAGCACCCAAACAATGGAGATTAGATCCTGCAAACATCACATGAAATAATAATGATGCTTTTTCAATTTGGCACACTGTAAAATAGCAAATGGCAGTTTCTGAATTGTGTTTTTTAAACAGATTAAACAAACACACTGTAACAAGTTCAATTAGCAAGCTTTACATATGGTGGCAGGTGGCTTGTGCGAGAGACACCAAAGCCAGATTTTCACAGTCGTAACTGCCTGTTCGTTGTAGTTTATTACAAATGATACACAGGCTAAAGTAATTTTCATAGTTTTGACTGAAATCCTGCCAGAAACATAAAAGCAAAACAGAACAGAAAAACAGAAGAGATTCCACAACAGTTAGTAAAGGCTGTGCTGTTCTCCCTTTTGACTACTAAATCCACTCTAAAATTGATGGCTGCCTGGTATAAATGAACTGCAGGCAAGTGATACAAAAACAGCAGCATTTTCTCCATAAATATTATGCTGTGGAAGCCACACAACAATAAGCCCCTGCTGTGCCAGTGACACATAAAACACAGACTAGGAGAATCCTGTATTTATCTTAACATTACTACATTTCGATCTATGCACGCTACAAAAAGCACCGTATGGATACTCACCACCACTTCAGCGCTGCTGCTAAGACCTTTTCCATAGTCATCAGTAGCAATCACTTCAAACTTGAAGTAGGACCTGCGCATGTTCCGAAACATGATGGCCGACTTGAGGATACCTGTGTAGGTCTCAATGACAAAGCTGTCCTGGCCCTCTGGTGTCGGTGGGATGATCAGGCGGTATGCCATAGCACTGTAATTCTTGGTGTCCTTATCAGTGGCCTGTAACACACGACACCAGATAAAATAAAAAGTATTTGAAAAATTAAATACTTAAGGTAGTCTTATTCAGTCTCTCAAGAAAAAGACAGACACAGTATTTGGATATCTGAGTACATCTAAAGTCCGAGTCCCAGAGACTGGTTGAGGACCCATTGGCAACCACCAGTCACAACAGAAAAATATATATATTCCCTGACACCAGATTTGCCACTGATGGATCACGCAGCTCTCAGACGCAACTCTCTGAGCCACAGACTAGGTCAGCTTTAAATGGGGCAGAATTAGGATTTATAAATTTATAAACAAACAGATGCAGCTAGTTTATTTTGTTAATGAAAATCATTCTACCAAGACCAGTGCAAACCGGATGACATTTTTCTTGTATAACTTACTGCTGATTTAACCCAAAAAGCCCCTCAATTATTCTGGAGACTCGTGACAAATCCAAATTTATTTTTAAAATTTTCAAATATACTGTTTAATCATTGATGATGCTCGTGGATAACCATTTTACTGTTACTGTGTTTACATGATGTCTGGAGTTTAAACCACGGGGATTTTGGCAGATCTTATTCACAATTCATTGATCACAGAAAACTGAAACAAATAGTATAAAAGTGGAGCTTTTAATTTATGTTGGTCTACAGTGGGATTTGTTTATAATTTTATTCCAAGCAGGTGTTCTTTAAAGTAGCTGACAAGATAGAAAAGAGGTGCAGCTGGAGGCTCATACGTTATCTCTCCCTCAAGCGGTTTGTTTCACGCTGCCACAGACTGTTGTGCATCAGTCTATTTCACTGTAAAAAGCTAAAGGGATGGTAAGGTTTCCTGCCAAACGTGTGTGTTCTTAACAGGTTTTGGATTATTTCTGTATAATGCCTGCAACAGAATTTTTTGAGCACACTGGAATAAAGCTGTGAACATGACATTGACACATCATTACCTTTAAGGTGATATGGAAAGCTCATTAGATAAGACTTGCTTATTCACACATCCAGCAGATAAACATTACTGTTGCTTTGGTGCACTGTTTCTGGTGACCTAACAAATCCTAGCAGCAACTTTCTTTTTGATTAGGTTTCTATAATAACTGCTCACTGATGGTGATCTCTGGCTCTTCAGCTGCTAAGTGATGGGCTATACTATGTTTACCAGCTTGTGGCTAAACCTGTATGCCATTTGGTGGTGTGTACAGTTATGCTTTTTGCTGGAAACAGCTGCCTGCTTTGGCCAAAACGTTCCTATGAGAGTGGTTAGATTGAATCAAACCACTAAATCTGTAGCCAGACAGCAAAACAGTGAACTGGAACACACTATAAAGCTCCATAAAGCAGAGGGGAGCTGCAGAGGCAGGTGGCAATTCATCACTGTGAGCAATACCTTACATTCGACTTTTGATACATCACATTGACACTTCATTCAAAATTCTGTCACTTTATTACAAGAACAGTTTCTAAATTAAAAAATATAGGTGATTCTCAAATACATCTAATTTATAGAGTTTTTATGAATCTTGTCAAAGCATTTTATCGAGACTAAACAACAGAATTTACCCATTGACCTTTGAGGTATGTGTTCTGATTGGCGACTGAGCTTACAGGCAGGCATCAATTTTCACAGTACTTGTCTTTGGAAAGTGACACTGATAAATAGGAGCAATCTCTTTTTTTCTCCAGCAATTCGCACTGGAGAGGGTTGGAGCTGGGCGGGGGGCAAGGTCCCGATGGAAGGACTGCATAAATCAACAGAGTGAGATATTCTCACTGGACAAAATTTGGCCAAATATACTTTATACGGACATCATTTACGTGGGCCAACCCTTTAAAGGTTTTATGGACGCTGAGGGAAAATACTGTCACTTAGAGGCGTTTGTTTCCAAACTACCAGAAGACAGCACGGGGGAAATATATGGACCTAGATGGTTTGGCCCATATTAAAAATCTGTCAGGACACCAAAGAATGGACAAATAAAGCGTTTAAGCTCCTTGTCGTGCTTGTTTTTTTCTTATTTGCTGTGTTGAATGCAGGCAGTCAAGGACGGAGTGACAGTCCCTTCTTTTACTTTTTACTCTTACTATTACTGATTAAAACACAGGTAAGTAAACCTGTAAGTAATCATATAATCAGCCTTTTCAGCTAAATAGCATATGCATTCACCCTGTCACATTTAAAAACTGCCAAAATTACACTGAACAAATAAAGCACACCTGTCTGGAAAGTTCATCTGCTTGCGTAAAAATGTCTGCCAATTACTAGTAGCAACTCGCTTTTCTTTTTATTACACTATGTTACCGTTTCTGGGAAGAGTCTATCAACATAAGGTCAGAAGTGCCATAAATTTGTTTTTTTTTTAAAATATTATCCTGAGGGAGAGAAAGAGGCACTGAACTTTCTGAAATAATGTTTCGCACTAGCAATTCTGCAAAGAATCATGGGACTCTGGGGGAAATCTACTGTGGTGCTTGAAAGTTTGAGAAAGATTTAAAATATTCTATATTTCTCCATCCACAGGACAATAATAATAATAATAATAATAAAAATAATCCAGTTAACAAATGAAACTAAAATATTACACTAGGCCATTTTATATTGAAAAAAATGTTCCAATATTAGATTTCAAGGTAAAATGTGATCAATCAATGACACATTAATTAGATATTAGTGGGCACATTCCTGATTCTGTTTAAGGAAATAAATCTCCTGATCACACATCTAAGTCAGTTACATAGATGACATTCACGAGGACTTTAGAAAAGAGTTGTTGATGCTAACCATGTTGAAAAAGGTTTAAAATCATTTAAAGGTCTTTCTTACGTTGGCTAATGTTCATGTTCGTCAGCCCACTTTCAGGAGATCCCTAAACAACAAAGGCGTGCATGGCAGGCGTACAAAGAGAAAGCCACTCCTTTCCCAAAAAACAATGCTGCCTGTCTGCAGTTTGCAAAACATCACACAGAAAAGCCAGAAGGTTGTCAGAACAATGTTTTGTGTAGGGATGAAACATAAATAGAAGTTGTTGATTTAAATGAGAAGCATTGTGTTTGGAGAAAAGAAAATGCTGCATTACAACATGTGGACTTCTATGAAAAGTGGCAGCTCTGTTTTGCTGTAAATGGGCTAGAATGACCTCATGACCATCACTGAAAAAAGGAAAATTTTAAGACATTAGCACATGACTCAAATCTCAGCTGAAAGCTTTAGAATAGTTAAAGAAAGTGAAGGAAGGGCAGCAGGAGATGGACAGAAAAATGGGGGGGGGGGGCACCTGCAGTGATGCGGACGCTGTACTGGTCTGCCATTGTGACGAGAGAACTGAGCATAAAAGTCAAGCTGTTACCCATCGATCTACGTAGTGACCCAAAGAACAAGATCACGGATACGAGCAGAGGATATGAGCTTCCTCTGAAGGATGGCTGGCCTGTCCCTTAGAGATAGGGTGAAGAGTGCACTCATTCAAGAGGGACTCAGAGTAGAGATGCGACTCCTCCACATTGTAAGGAGCCAGTTGAGGTGGTTCCGCATGTGCCTAGGATGCCTCCTGGATGCCTCTTGGGCGAGATGTTCCAGGCATGTCCTAACTTCAGGAGGCCCAGGGGCAGACTCAGGACATGCTGGAGAGAGATCTTGGCTGGCCTGGGAATGCCTGGGGTTCCCCTGCATAAGCTGTATGAGGTGGCTGGGGAGAGAGAGGTCTGGGTTTCTCTAATTAGGCAGCTGCCTCAGTGACCCCACCCAGGATAAGTGGGAGAAAATTGATGGCTGAATAAAGTTAATGTTTTGAAACGGCCAAGTTAAAGTCATGTTAATCCAACAGAAATGGTTTGGCAGGACCTAAAAGACTGAGACAATACAGTATTGATCAGGTATTTTAAACAAATCTACAATTTTTTTCAGCCTGTGAGATATATTTATTTATTTATTTATTTATTTATTTATTTATTAGGGATATCATTATCATTGTCATTGCCTAATTTGAAAAGGCTGCAATGATTCCCATCACAGCCTGAAGTTTCAGGTTGTACTTTACCACTAGCGGCCAACGTGTAATCCTTACAGTGTATTTTCTAAGATTTTTCTTCACTCACCAAGTTTTCTATGGGTTTCGGTTTGGTACTATTTTACACCAGAAGGAAAGCCTGAAAAACGTCTTCCTGCAAGGCAATTATCAATATAAAACCATGGGAGCACAGCAGAGTGCAGACCTTGCCTTTTTCTTGCTATGAAGAATTCTCATTTTTGGTCCAGCGCCCCTGCAAAAAAGTCTTTGTGGATGGGCATACCTTTATTGCTTGTACAAGCACACATATGAGATACTGGATTATTGAAGGCTACTGGAAAAATATATTGTGTGTCAAAGGACATAAATTACTTAAGTAAAAGAAGGAACAAGTGAGAACACAGATATAATACAACTACTACAACCATGACTCATTTGATCCTTATGTTAATGATAACTTTTGCAGGCAATGCATAAACAAGTTCTTTAATAACTATAGACCGACACAAGCCTAAATGCACAACCATACCCACTAGTCCCATGGCTACAGAAAATGGACACACAGAGTATTTTACAGGATAAGAAAGTGAAATCTTCTTTGCGCAACAGGCTGATATTGAGGCAGGATGTCCAGCTATGCATCTGAGAACATACTGGGATTGCACTGCTCGGCTCACTCTGATCCCACCTGTCTGTGGAAAGGCAAGCAGTGGGGAGAGCAAAACTGACGAAGAGATGTCGCGAGCAATAGGGGAGGAGATCAAACTGTTCTGCACAGAGCATAAATTGTCGCACCACGGCTGCAGAATAAGTTTAATAAAAAGTCGGAGGCCTTAGTTTTTACCCAGTTTCTGTGTGAGCTCATTCAAAAACCAAGCAAAAACCATGTTTTCTTACCACTATCTTGAGCACTGAGCTGAAGATCTTAGTGTCTTCTGCCACGCCGCCTATGTAGAGCTTCCTGGAGAAAACGGGAGGGTGGTCGTTCTCATCTTGAACCTCAATGAACACCTTGGCTGTGTTAGCTGCAACAAATGACACCATTATGTTCTGTGGAGGTCATTCACTTTAGTGACAAATTCTGCTCTGTTATGCAGCTAGCACAGAGTAACATCTAACCCCACTTTTCTTAGTTCATTTTGAGCTCACCTGGCATTGAATCTGTGTACTTAAGTGTACTTATTCATGCATCTCCTGACCCAGGTTAGCTGCGCCATCACAAAAGTTGAATTGGGACGCACACTCTTAGAAAGTTTTGTCATCAAAAGAGAATATACACATCTCATTTGAATGTTGGAACTGGCATTGCCTAATTTGTCTTCAAAACTGGCATGTCATAATAATTTTTTCATGGACATCAGCTGGTCTACAACTTCAAAAGACTGGAAGGCTTGAAATCATTTCCCAGAATACTTTGAATGTTATTTATCACCAAAAACATCACACAACGTCAACAAAGTTTTTTCTTTCTCTGTATATGGCACCACTGGATAGCTGCCACAAATTGTAAATAAAGTCATAGATGTTTATATTTTAACTGTACTCGAGGAAGGCACCTTTGACTCCTTTTGTTTTATTTTGAAATTGATGCACCTACCTTTCGACTGAAAGAAAATAGTTTCATGCAGGAATACTCCCTATTCTCTTGGTTTCATTTTGCCCCAAAGTAAACTCCGTGCATTTTGGAAAACCCCTCTTTATTTAGTAGTAATTTAAAGCTGCACTGCAATAACATTTTGAAGTGGGTTTGTAATTGCATGCTGAACAGAGAAACATGTTCCTTTATTACTGTCTCAGCCTTTTCCAACAAAACAGTGTGAGAAGCTATTTTGGTGAAGCTGACAACTTTGAGCCAATAATGAGGAGGTTAATTTTGTTTTGATTGCAGCAAATATTCTGTCTGAAGGATGTTGATGACTTCTCTCTCACTGCCCCCATAAGCAGATCAGGAAAACCACTGAGCCAGTTTGCATTCTGTTTACCAACCAATAAGCAACAACCCTCACACACTGAGTGGAAAATGAATCTGTTAAATAATAAAAATTGATGATGAAATCTTACCTTCTAGACAATTATTTTTAAGTGGTGTCTACCTTGTTGAGAAGTTTATCCTTCCTACAACTTGGTGCATTAAAATGCCATCAATAAAAGGTTCTGGAAGCTGAACAGGCAAGCATTTTGCACATTATTGGGAATCATAATTTGAAGGGCAGCCAATACTCATGCAGCAAGAGTTTCCCTAGAGTTATAGGAAACACTGTGAGAGCCAAGCAGGCAGAAAATTGTGCATAATACAAAATTTGCTGGTTAACTGGCCTTTTTGTGAGGCTTTTGAAATATTAATTCTGATCCTTTAAAAAGAAAACACACATACAGAGTATTTCATCCCCTCCTAATTTGTCATAGTTACACCTGTGAAATGTACAGCATAAGCATGAACAGCGTGAAAAAAAATCAAGCACGCAGTTTAGGTAAAAAATATGCAGTGTCAAGGACCATTTTTCTTCTAGCAAAATAAAAAAAATGCAAAGTCATGTGGCGTCGGTGCTAAGGATGCACTAGGGGAATTGGACAAACAAAACACTGCACATCAAATTATAGGCACAAAAGCTGTAGTGTGAGACACTGTGGGAGGACTCGAGGGAATAGGACAGAGGTCTGCGGAGTCCCCCCCCCTCACTCTTTGCAGAAAGTAGCCATCCTCCATCAGGCCATAAAAACATAAATACAGTCTCTGCGGCTCACATTCTGCACACTTATAAAGATGCATGAACAAAACAAGCCTATTATGAGATGGAGAGTGCTTCCAAGTCAGTCTGAGTTTGAGTCCATTACTATTTAGGAAACATGCAATTAAATATTGTCTTATTCAGGATTATTATACTGCATATATGCATGTGGGCATCCTGACCATGTGCATACATATACAGAGTACTAGTCCTAAGACAGCCACTGGTCGACTAATGCCCAGATTAAAATACATTAACGAGAAAAAAGATGATGCGGAGTCTTGATCATTATAACAATGCAAGTATGACAGTATGACTCATTCAAAAGAGGGTACCTGCGTACAGTATACTTGTTAAACAAGCTCTCTTTGTGGGTATACAAGTGCTGATTACATTTGAGTAATATTCATTAGTATGCATTAGTATGTGAGAGACACGGAAAGAGTAGTAAAGCATCTATTAAACCCTGCTTATTGTTAGAACATTATCCATCATTATATAAAACTTGCATGTCAGTACAATGAACCATAAACAAGCCCAATGATATTCAGCCAAGGCATGGCTATCAAAGAGAGTGCAGTCTCAAGTCTCTGGAGTCTTCTGAAACATCCATCGTGAAAATGGAAGCATCCAGTAATGTATGCATATTTTAAAAAAACTGGCAATCAAACAATCATGCCCGGTCCACACAGCTGGAGGTATTACTAACGTTTGAACTTTTCTCTCAAGCAGCTTCTGTCACTGTTCATGTGCACCATCAAGAACAATACTATGAAAGCCTTTGAGGGGAGACGACCTAAAAGCAGTATGAACGCTGAATTCCTCGACAGAAAGGGAAGGCGGTGCGATATAAAAGGATCACGCTGTGACAAAAGGTTTTTGCCTCATCTTCAAGAATCACCCCATCCAACCACCATATTGTTTCTAGTACGCTGAGGCCTTAAGAGCGGAAGCACACATACATTCTATTAACTGAGAATTTGTTATGATTAATGTTTTGTTGCCCACCCTCGTTACATGGTGCTCTTCCTAAATGAAGACAAATGGCCTATTTTTTCCATCGCTAGATTCTTGTGAGAAATTCTGACATAACATTTTTAACAATTTGTGATATTTTTGGACAGTGAAGCTGCAGTGCAGCTTGTATTTATCATCTTTTGATTTTTTTTTTAAATCAATGTAACTACAAGATGAGCATCTAATCTGTTGACCGTTGAATTGGTGTGAAAGTAGCACCAATCAAAGGAAAATCCATACTGTAAAAGCGCATACATGTAGTTATACTGTACAAACTTTGGTACAATGTTTCCCTGACACTGTAGGTAGCACAAATAGTTTAGTGTAATAGTATAACATAAGTAGTGTAATAATGCTACAATAAACTAAGCATATGTAAAAGCCATTGTTGCCTGTTTTTGTGTTTCATGTATAGTTTCTGGAACTCATGACATTTGTCATCACAAGCTTTCTAAGTCTAGAGCCACACCTCATTTCTTCACATTTTGCTTCCAAGGAGCCAAACTTTCTTGTAATTTTTTTTTTAAAGTGGTCTTGAGCAATAGTGCTCCAGCCTTTCTGAGGGTCTTTAAAAGTTCTTTTTTGGACACTGGCTGCTTTTTCACTCATTTTCAGTCCAGTTCTTAACCATAAAAATGGCACCTAACTCAAGAGATGAACCAGTATTGTTTTGACACACAGCACGCAGCTTAGCAAAAACCCAATTTACAATTTTATCTTCAAGCACTGTTACTAGCAGCCCATCAAAAAAGCACACAATTTATTCCCATTTCTTTAATCCCATTTCTACAAAAAATGCAATTGATAAAACAGCTGGAGTGACATAAAATAGTATTTTTGCAACCAATGCAAAGTTATTAGTTGAAAGTGTAGCACAGAATGCTGAGATATGCTGTGTGTCCTTAAAAGAATCTAAGGAAAATGGACCAGTGAAGGACAAAAGATGAAATTGCAGGCCTTAAAAAAGATAAAAAAACTACAGCAGATGAACAGTATCTCAAAATTATGTCCTTAAAAAAATCCAACAAGACCTTACACAGGATCTTAGAGACGTGTCTGGCCTTTCAGTAGTTCCATCTACTGTTCACTGAAGCCTCAGCAGAAATGGTCTCAATGGAAGTGTGGCTGCCAAGGAGCCATTCTTAATGAAGGGAAACAGGGTGAAAAGGCTGAGGTATGCCACATTACACAAGACGTGCACAGAAAAGCAGTGGCAACGGGTCTTATGAAGCGACGAATCCCAGTTTGAAATTTTTATTTCAAATCATCATCAATATGTATGGGGGAGGTTAGGAGAGCGGTACAGCTTTGAGTGTCTACAGCCATCTGCAAAACACAATAGATGCTCTTTCATGGTGTGATTCCAGCCAGTGGTGTTGGCAGTCTTAT
>VUQK01027392.1:0-12089 GCA_015106715.1 Bujurquina vittata | reverse complement strand
AAAAAAACTGGAGAAAGGGGAAAAAACAACACAATAAAGTGTACATTTTTAAGTAAATTTAGTGTAAAATTAACTCCATAAAAATAACAGTATTACTCTGAAGAGTGTAAAACAACAATAGTGTTAAATAATTTGACTCACTGACTTGTTGATTTTGACACTAAAATGAGTAAAATTAACTCTGAAAATTTGACACTGTCTATAGAGTACATTTTACACTATTTTCGAGTGGGACCAAATGTTATCTGAAACGGAGTTAAATTCAACTCTATAGGTGTTAAATTGACACTTTGTTTTTTACTGTGTATGGTCTCGACCTTCTGAGTGTGCTTCAGACATAGCACTTACTCAAAGCGTTAATCAATGGCCTTTCAACAGCTATGCTGCTGTGCCTGAGTATCAATCATTGAATAAAGCTGAGCAACGGAAGAACGTGAGCGCACACACAAAGTGCTGCATTATAAACCATCAAGGAAGCATTTATTTAATGCACACTGAACCGCACACATACAGACACACACTCTTCCAGGTACAAATTGCAAAAAGTGAGACGGGCCGAAAGACAAAGCCATGCATGAACAGAGAAATAATACCTCGAGTGCTGTGTTGACAGGTTGGGCAAGACTTCCTTTTTCCCCTGTCTTATGCATAAACGCATACCAAATTCTGTTGCAGAAGACAGTCTGCCAACACTCCCTCATCTAAGTGACACACGAGCTAGTAAATCAATCCACTTAAAACAAGCTTTACTTTAAGCTCCTAATGATCGCATTTTGCCAGGTAACTATGCCATCAGGCCTTTAAAGTTCAGCTTTGCGAGGATTCACTGAACACTGTATAAATACACCTACTGCAGCAAAAAATAACAGACAACTGCTCACACTAGTATTTCTTTATCAAAAAAATTTTTTTTCCACACCAGCATTAGCTGTCATGTTAATAATCCAGGTTTATTTTTTATAATAATATAAATATAATTACATTTATATAATTTAATTATGGATTTCTTGGCCTCCTCCTGAGTCATTGTATTATCAGTCCAAACTCTACCTAGCCTTGGATGCGTATGTCTATATATCATATGTGAAGCCACTAGTCATCGCAGGCCACTGTAGATTATGTCTCCTCATCTTGCATCTCCCTCTGCAAGTGCAACAGTCTAAGCAGTTAATCTTGTCAAAAGAGACTCTTAATAAACTCAGACAATGCCCCGTTTCTCCCTCAGACAGATACAAATGTGGTTTACAGCGGTGATCACATGCAGCCTCTACCCTGAAGCTTTAATATATATTTATACGCAAAACTCAGTGATCAGTCGAGCACAGAAAAGAGAGCATGATGGAGATGGGAGATGCAGTGTCGGAACTGATACCTCTTTGCAGACTATTCATGATAGAAAAACAATAATGCAAAGATAGCCACTGCTTACAAAAAGGAATAAATGCATAAGAAATTGTGACCTCAGATCCCTTTGGTGCATTTTTACCAACGGATTAAAATTTAATCACAATATTGGAGAAGCTGAATGCAAGATGTGACCACAGATCTAAACATATAAATGTGTGCCAAGGTGTTCTTGTCCACTTTCTCCAGTCTTTTTCACGGGATTTCCCTGTCTGGCGCTACAATCTAAGTTGCTCTACGCTGTGTGAAGTTACAGGTTGGAGGCAGCTACATCAACAGCTGTGTCAGGGAGACTTACCTGTACTCTTCCTGGGTGAAGATTGGGATGCGAGAGGGCTGAAGGACAGTAATCTCCACCAAAGTACTATTAGACTTCACTGGCTCCCCATTGTCATAGGCTATCACAAACAGCTACAGTGGGGCAAGCAAACACATGTTAACAAAACACACATGCAAACGCAAGCACAACATTAATACATTTTTTTTTAATCTCAACTGCTGTTCACTCCACAAACAATTCAGTTTTTTGGGGATTGTCATTTTTGCCGACATGTTCGGCATCCTAATAAAGACACGCTGGCAAAATAGGATCTGGCGAGCAGGCTGCAAAGCTCCCAGAGAGTGAGAATGAATATATTGATCTACATTCATAGACTGTGGAGAAAGGAGCCGGGGAAAACAGGGCGGGGGGGACAGCACAGAGGGAGTGAAAGGCTGAAAGAGAATAAATATAATTTTTTTTTTTACAGAAACAGAGTAAGTAAAAGAAAAAAGACAGATTAGGACTCAATATCCTGCAGTGTGTGCTCGAGTGTTCACACCCACAAGCCTATGTAAAGTCATTGTGAGTCGTTAAAAATAGCTTTATGTAAAATGTCAGGGAGGGCATTTGCTTTATCCAGAAAACTCTGGAGTATTTGTCACAGAAAAAAGAAGCAAGTTAGGAAATTGAGATGATCCCAAAAGCTTCTTTGATTTTAAAGCATCATACAAAAAAATAAAATATCTACACATAGTCGACCCACTAAAATTCAGTGGAACTTATATCACAGTAAAATCTGAGAACAAAACAGATAGTACCAACTAGGATGATTGTGATCATTATCATTATACCATTATCATCAATCATCATTGCCATTGCTACTCTCACGTGATAATCATCATTATTAACTCTACATGTCAAATCGTTGTGATTTTTTTAAAGCTAATATTTGTTGTTTATATAGATTTTTCAGGCTGTTTTTTTTTTATCTGCAAAATAAAGTGCTGCTTTACTGAGCAGAGTGCTAAAGTTAACTTATTTCATGATTTACAATCACCAGCTATTTCCACAGCTGTCTATCAACTGTTCAGTATTAATCAGGTTTGCAGCACAGCCACAGTATCTTATACTGCATTCCTCACAATGACTCAGCAAAGAAATTTAAGCCAACGCTGTTTACTGCCACAGCTCCCTCCACTCATATGCACCACTCAGCCACAACATTTAAGGCACAGACAGGTGAAGTAAATAGCAGTGGCCATCTTGTTACAACACAACCTTTAGTCCAGGCATTCATACAGATGTCACTGTGACACATGCAACCCACCTAAACATAACTCAGCTTTCATGCCTTGAGAGCTCCTTTAAACAGCAGGTCCTTTTTCTGACACGTACACGTCTGTAAACATTTACTGACTGAGCAACATAAATATTTGGGATGTGACACACTGACACTTTAAGCAGGGATGCCTTATCACCCCTCTTGTCAGCATAATCACTGCCACTCACCTTAAAGGTGACACTGGGCTCTTCATTGAGGTTGACCTTAGTGATAACTCTCCCGCTTTCCATTTCCACATCAAAAATGCTCCCACTGTACGGTGATCTGTTCAGGTCCACTCTATAGCGAACAAAACTGGCTGGAGTACCCTGGTGGAAGGAGAAAGAAGAACATCAATGCAGTAACAATCCACTCGTCTGGATACAAAATTTTATATGCCCATGATAAGAAAGATGATGAAGCCAAGGGGTAGATAATCTGCTAATCAGGCCATAAATGACTAGTAAAAGTGCTTGCTTAGCAAAATAACTCATAATTGTTACATTTGATTATTTTATCATGCAACAGAGTTGTGCCTGTTGCTCCTGTTTCTATAACCTAAAAAAAAAATGCCAATATTTACTGGCAAACCTTGATGTATTTTAGGGAGTGTGAGCTTGTGATAACAGTTTGATTCTCATCAGATATTGTTATTCACTGCTTCAAATCTACTTATCCGATACAGAAATAAGATTAATAAAAATAAATGGAAAAACAACTCCATTAAATTCATCTTTTTTAATCTCCAGGGTAACGCGCTTCCATTCATTAATAATAGTTTGGACTTTAAAATGACCCTTTGATTAAGAATAACCATGGTTGCTGATTACCAATCATCTCTATAGCTTTTCTCTTATTCTAGTTCCATCCATGTAGACCTCAAATTGAGTCTGATTTTTTAATAATCTTCTTGAAGCTTTCCTTCTTTGCCTGAACAGCTTTTGCTCCTCGGGGATTGGGTAAAAACCTGGAGCCAGAGAGGTAAAGCTTGTAGTAGCAGTGCATCTCTCGGGAGGCTTACTAACAAAAATGTGTCTCTTAGAGGTTACAAAACCATCTGAGCGAATTCACTAAGAGGATAAAAAAAATCCAATCTTTTAAAGGCTCTTCAAATTCTTTTCTGACATTTAATGGAAAAGATGTCAGATGAGGACCACCAATTAAGGGAAAAAAAAAACTCCCCCACTGGCTTCAGTCTGAAGTAAGACCTCTGCAGTGATGGCAGCAACGTAGTTAAACTGCTTTGCTCTGGTATGGCCGGCTTCTGGTATGTGTATCATTAATTTGCCTTTTGAAGTGTCTAACTTAATATCAAGCCCATAATAAATAAATAAATAAGACAAATAAAACCACCAAAAGCAAAGCTATTCACTGAAAAATAGTACTCATCTTTATATCCTGAAAATCATTCAGCAGACACCAGAAATTCAACGCAACTGGTTTTTCACGTAGCTCAGAAGAGACGCAAACCAACATGTGAACCGCTGAGCGAAGTGTTGTTACAGGAATGTTTTTCCTTGTCTGCCGTGTCCACAGAAATGTTCAGCTGTACAAGCACTTGGTCTTGTATGACATTCTACTCACGGGATATGAATTTTTTATAGGCGCCGCCTGAGTGAACTCAGTGTGTCATTAACATTGCAGATGGGCACCCACAATGTTGACATATAATACTCAAATATAGTAAAGAGGAAAAATCTACTGCACTGTTACTAAGTGGAAAAAGTAAAAAAAAAATCAAAATGGGTTTTTGTGTGTGTGTGTGTTTTTCCCCAAAGAATTCAATTCCCTTCAACATAAAAATAGCAAATTCATTAAAACAAATCAATCTCAGAAGCACTGTGAGGCACTGAACGGTGCTTCAGAGACACAAAATACAAAAGCAAACGATCTGAGAGTGTAATAAAGTCAACACGTCAATATGACTTATTTCGTCAATTTTGCGAAATTACAAACGACTGATTTGACTTGTAAGTGACTAGAAGGTTACAGAGGAAATGGGACTCACTAAAAGCAGTAAACTTCCTCTGCTGTGATCAACCCAATCACATAAAAGATTTTCATTTTCACTCAAAAACAACAGCCTCTTTAAATCTTCCCCTGAAGAGCAAAGGTTCTTACTGGAACATTTGTCTCCATGGTGATCTCCTGTCTTGTTCAGGGTGATATTAACATTGACATTATGGGGCTGAGTGGCATGCAGAAAATGCAGTTACTTTTTAAAACCCATTAGTATCACTTCTTGTAAGGTGCAGGTAGACAGGTATTAAGCTAGCTTTACAAAATGTGCAAAGCGCCCCTCCAAAACTGAGAAGAAAAAAAAAAGAATCAGCAGAAATGCATTCAAATCTTAACAAAACACACGCATTGCTTGCATGTGTCAGATTAACATGACCACCCTGTTTCTTTATTATGTGGGTAGGCTTTTATTCACTGCTTAACAGAGACATTTGTTGACATGTTTAGAAATCACTAGACTCAGCTCCCTAACACAAGTGTCTATGACAGAAACTGGGTTAGTCAGCTCTTGTTGGGAAATCTAATACTTCCTTCTATTAAACCATCTTCCCATGCCTTTATGAGAGCCTAACATCATTTTCCATTTGTGTTTTAGTGCTACGAGATTTTTGCAGTGAGTTAGAATGGTGATCAAAAAAGGGACCCATCCATCCATTTTCTTCCATTATCCACAAGGGCCTCACATTATAAATGAAGAGGCATAGAGTTCAGGTTTTAGGAGTTCAGTATCTTGTCCAAGCACACTTTGATCAACCATCAGCTAGCGGATGGCCAGTTCTACATCCTGAGAGACAGAAACCCGGGATGTGGGAGTGTTCACTCTGAGAGGAAAGATGTGCAGTTCTCACTGCATCCGTGTGATGTTTGACCACCTACAGCTGGCACTCACGGGAATCAGTATATCTCAGTGTTTACGTGCTCCAGAGCGAATACAAGCCTATCCAAACCTGGTGAGATCCCACCAGCAGGTGCACGACTAATAAGAAGAATCGAGTCCACCTTTCTGATAAACACATTCAGAGCTGGACACATCGAGACTGTGAAAGTTTGTAAAGCAAATAAATATAAATTTGTCGAACAAGTAATTTGAAGGTGTTCCTTAAAACATATAAACACACGTAAAAGCCAGAAGGAGAGAGCCAGTATGATTGAGAACACTGCTGCTTCACTAAGTGCCAGAAAACATGAAGATTTTCTCAGCTATATACTGTAAACAAGTATTCATTGGAAGAAAAAAAAGTACTATCTATACATTTCCAGTCTCATCTGGTTGTTACAGTTTCGTTGCTGCATGGTGTAATGTTCCTTGGATTTCAGACTATATTAAGAAAGCTCCCAATAGATCCTGTTCCGATAGTGAGGTAAAGGAGTTTGAGGAAATCTGACACTCTGAGGCAACTGGTGGATGACTCATACGAGTGAAGGTGCACACCTTGCAGATACAGTTGGTTTTGAATAAACTTTCACACAGCACTGCAGCTCTAATAAGAACACTACGGCCTTAAAAACATTTTTTTTAAATGCATCATGTTAAATGTTAGAGCTGTAAAAAGACAACATTCTGACAGAAATATGTAGATATAAACTCATCAAGCAGAGTCCCCCCCCCCCACACATTTCATTTCTTTCACCAATGTCGTATAGTTTAATCAAAACGTATACAGCAATTTTTAAACAGTACTCACTGGTGGGTCTTGGTCTTCAGCAAAAACTGTGGTGATGACTGTTCCTTTCTCTGCATTGGGTGCCACCAAGCCTTTATACAGGTCTTGGCTAAAGATGGGGGAGAAGTCATTCATGTCCTGAAATACAAAGAAGTTCACATATTAGTGGTAATTGTAACTGTAGCATGTATAGTTTACTTAAACATTGCAATGTACAAATGTTTATTTTTACTTCATATGTTAACAGCTAGCAAAGAGAGAGCAGTGGCCTAGAGGAGAAGTAGCAGGTTCATAAATGAAAAAAGACCCCAAATCCCCAGGCTGGCATCACTGTGGGCCCCTGAGCAAGGCACTAACCCCCCCAAGGTTGCTCCCCGGGTGCCTTCTAGCTGCCCCCTGCTCCACGTTGTGCTGTGTGTGCTACAAACACCATATGATGGGTTTAATGCAGAGACTGAATTTCACTGCATGTATATGCATGTGACAAATAAAGCTCTTTCTCTTTCTTCTTTTGGCATGAAAAAGGGTCAAATGAATTTGGTAATATTCTATCATCACTATGTTTTCTAATGCTGTCTTTATAGTGAATTAATAATATTGTAGACTTTGCAGTTTCTGCTCTATTTGACTTCAGTTAACACTTTAGTAATTCAGCATGCCCCCGGCAGAGCAAGTCTCCCAAAGAAACTCAAGTTTGCAGCCTTGTTAACCTATGCATTTGGTGTTTTGGGGTTTTTTTTTTTAATGCTAGAAGACATACCATTAGCGAACAAACAGTCGAGGCCATTACAAAGGATTTTTGCCTTATAACTGCAGAAGCAGATTAAGTCAGTCAGGTTTTTTTTTTATATAGATATAAGAAACATTTAATTTCATATATAACAAACATTTCATTATGTACAACCGTTCAACTGTTCATTAACGCAATTATCTAACCAGCCAATCACATGGCAGCACCCCAGGGCGTTTAGATGTCCTGCTGAAGTTCAAACATCAGCGCATCAGAATGGTGAAGAAGGTGGCACAGTTGTTAGTGCACTGACCGGGATTTTATCACATAACCATCTCCAGGGTTAGGGAGAGAGAATGGTTAAAAAAAACAGGAAAATATGCGGTGAGCAGCAGTTCTCTGGGTGAAAATGTCTGTTTACAAAGTTCTGAGGAGAATAGCCAGAGTGAGTTGTGGAAGGCAAGAAAGGAAGGCAACAATAACTCAAATAACCACTTGTTACAACTAAGGAATGCAGAAAAGCATCTCTGATACATAAAACCTTGAACCTTGAAGTAGTTTGGCTACTCCAGCACCCAGTGCAGGCTTCTGCTGTTATAGCCTAAAAACAGGAAACTGAGCCTACAATTCACAGGGACTCAAGCAAAAACTGAAAAATAGAAGATTGGAAAAATGCTGCCTGGTCTGATGAGTCTCCATTTCTGCTACGACATTTGGATGGCATGGTCAGAATGTGTAATCAACAGAATGTGAGTTCACTGTACTGAGTGGCAACCGAAGCCACCCGGTCGCAAACCAATAAAGCACCCTTGGAAAGGAACAAGAGACTCACATCATGGATGTGCAGGTGACGCTATCATGTCAATATGGACCAAAATTTCTGAAGAATGTTTCCAGCACCTTATTGTAACTAATGAAGTGGCCAGAGCCATTATCAGTGGTATTACCTGATAAAAGTAGATGGGTAGAATAGAACATTTACTCTCATTAGCAAATAGGATAATGGTTCAAAAGTTTAGTATAATAACATTTAATCAGGTCAACATGCAAACCATGAATTTTCTGACCCACTTGTATGTATGCTCAGGCTTTCAGGCTAGTAGCCCTGTAAGTGTAGGTTTTAAGTGATATTTACTTTAATTATAAGCACATCCCGTTTTTTTGAACCAAGCAACTCAGTAAAGCATACAAGAGTCCATTGATGAACTAAAGGTTACTATAAAAAACATAGTATTTGCTATATGAAAAAAGAAACTCAGTCATGACTTTGACAGCATTATAGGAACAAGAGTAATATGATAAAAACGCAGTGTGCGGCATTTCCAAATTAAACAAATAAATAAACAAACAAAGACAGCTGTTTTACCAGGATTCAGTGATTAACTGTTCTCTAGAACATGTGAGAATGCCATCACATCATGTCATCACAGCTTTAATCACCTTCTCCTAGTTAATAATGCATAGAAAAGCTCTACCATGTTTGGGTCTGCAAAGATATGAGTCCTGTCAACTATGTAAATCTTGCTTTTCTGTATGAAAATGAAAACTCAGAAAGCCATTCACATATCTCTCAGGAATAGTTTAACTATTATAACTACTGGAACCTGATCTTCCTTTCACCTAAAATTTCTCTCTACTTTCCACTGTTTTGGTTGAGCCATGGGCAACAGTATGTGTTCTATAAGCTCAGTGGTGGAGGGCAGCCTCCCTTTGATCTATACACAGGTTTAGTGCTTCCCAGCAGAAAATCTATGATCCAGCCTTTTCTTTGAACAACAAAGTCTGAGCCTTGTGTTGCAAGTGTTCACAAGGAAGCTGTGGACAAGGTGCATGTGCAGACACACTTATGCTGTGTCTGCACATATGCGTGTGCTACGTGAGGCTGTACAGCACATATGACGCTTTATCTTCCACCCCACCTGCATACAAACACATAGATTTATGAAGTTAAGAACAGAAGAAAAAGTTTGGGAGACTCAAAACAGCAACAGCAGTCGATCCATCACAGCAAGGTATATGATAAAGGAGACAATAACAAAACCATACAAGGGAAAAATCAAACATAGATTACTTCAAATAACTCTCTGGAGGTGTTACATGAGAAAGGAAGTAAAGTCAGTGGAATCAACTCCATCTCCATCCCTAGTTCCCTGGAAGCCTGCATGAATTCATTAGACTCATTCTAAGCCATAGCCACCATTTGAAATGGCAGTCACTGCTTTGATATCAGTGGCTATGCAATGTTTATCCTATCAAACACCATTCCTGGGCGACAGCAAAAAGAATGCAACAAAGCTTTTCCTTATCAGAGGACAAACTCCCTCTACAGGTTGGCAGACCACATGGTGAGCCTGCTTGAAGAAGCTTAGGCACTTGCTCTCATTCTGTGTAATATCGAAAGCTTAATTCTAAAGACTTTGAGACAGTCACTGTGGGTGGACTGAATTTATACACCAAGATAAATGCGAACACAGTTTGAAGAATTACCCAAAGTGAAAACACATGACCATTAACACACACACAAACACTCAAGCATGCACACATGAATAGTATCACAATACAAGGCGTCTAATCCTTTCGTTGGGATTCAGCTGTTAATCTCTTGAAAGGCTGGAAAGGGAACACAAGCCTCCTGGAAAACCTGACATAATTGCTGTCACAAAGCTAATGAGTCATTCAAGGCAGGGATAGCACTGTGCGCCAGACAGAAACACATACCCATCCATTCTTTTTTCCCAGCGATGCTGAGAGGACGAGCAGGTCAGGGGGCCAAAATGTGTTTTACAAAGGGAGTACAATACGCTTTTGCAATAAATGGCATTAAATTCAATTTAATAACACAAAGCAGTGCAGGTACAATACTGTAATGTGTCTCCATTCTCCAATCTCCCTTTGAATTGTGGTTTATGCAAGCTATTACTACTGTAAAACTATGCTAATGATTCAATGCGATTCAGTGCTGCACATCCAGTGGGACAATGAGGGTAGATGAAAGAAGAATAGCACACAGGAGGCTGTGGTAGACAGGTTATCTGGAGGCTCCTACCGTGATGCGGACTGTGACGGTTGCTTGGCCAGGAGGCATGACCCCTCTCTGGTCGACAGCTTCCACCTGGAATGTGTAAGAGGCCCCCATGCTCATAGCTGCCAGGTCCTCAAAGTCCAGGGTCTGCAGTACAACTAACACCCCCGTTACAGGGTTCAGGGAAAACAGCTGCCTGGCCGATTCAGTCTTGATCCGATAAGTGACATTGGAGAAGAGATCTAAGTCTACCGCCTAGGAGGAGGAGGAGGAAAGGAGAGCATTAAAAACAACAGAGGATGCGCCTCTGTTGAAAAAGTATGGTGATAAAAGAGGAGAAGGAACGCGCCTAAAATTATAATTTCTAAATCACAACCTTTCATATAAGCTGGTAAGTATAGGCCATAGGCACTGAATAGTAATGTCTCTATTGTAATTTATGATTTTGGCATGGGTTACTTGCATCAATCATTAATCAGGCACTGATTAAATTAAATCACTAAGGAAAGCTCATTCCATTAAATCACAAATTGCAAAGTAGACCTAAATTTTCAATGGCTGTTTCAATAGAAGATAATTAAATGCAGCGTAATGCAGGACACATGTTTTTGTGTGGATGCATCAACCACATAGACAGCATTATTCATTCATAAACATAAAGAGCACTAAGAATTATTACATTTATTAAGGCGCAGTAAACAACAAGTGCTGCTAAGGCTAATGGAAGTATTATGGGCATTAAGACCATGAATGAGAGGACTGAGAGGAATTCCAAGTTTCATTGCAATCCATCTGATGGTTCTAAATGAATATACATATATTAATAAAGCAGCCTCATAGTGGTGCTACAGGAAATCACCAAAGAAAGAAATCCTAACAGTCCAAAGAGTAGACTTTAGAACTATTTCACTGGCAATTTTGGATACTGGTGGTGTTATTTTCTACACATACAGTGGGGAAAATAATTATTTCATCCCTGCTGAGTTTGTAAGTTTGCTCACTTACACTTAC
The DNA here is from genome assembly GCA_015106715.1 of Bujurquina vittata. Taxonomy (NCBI): domain Eukaryota; kingdom Metazoa; phylum Chordata; class Actinopteri; order Cichliformes; family Cichlidae; genus Bujurquina; species Bujurquina vittata. The sequence goes on along the minus strand of VUQK01027392.1, from coordinate 656 downwards.
AGAAACGAACAGTCTCTAAATTTTATGGTTGTTTAATTTGAATGGAGAGAATATATCAACCACAAACCCAGAAAAAAAATTGCATAAAAGTTATAACTTGATTTGCATGCCATTGACTGAAGTATTTGGTCCCCAAGTGTTACGGCCCTAGCCAGGCCTACTGTGGTTTTCCCGCCCACTGGGTGTGGTTTGCTCTGTCCAGCCTTGGGTGCCTCCCCTTTTGGCGCAGCTGACCCAACACTGCAATCAGGCGGGGGTATTTAAGGCCTGAGTGAAGAGCGCTCAGGCCAGTGCGTGCCAGTGGTTGCCGGAGTAGAGTGGGGTTGGCTGGATCGTTAGGGTGTGAACTGTGTTGCTGTGGCAGCTTACTCCTGCTCAGTGGAGAGGAGGGTGATTTACGCCTGCTCAGTGGAGAGGAGGGTGGTTGGTGTGTGAGGCCTTTTGCCTTCCCTTTTTGTTTTCAGGTTATTCCCGTGTTTGTGTTTGCCTTTGGCTGTAGGTGAAAGCGGCTGGTCCGTCTCTTTGTGTTCCCTTAATAAATCTCCTTTATCTCCATTATTTTGCTTTTGTCTCCGTTTGTCTAACCGACCACTTTTATTGTTACTTCCCCAAATCCCCTAGACACCTTAGGGGGGCGTAACAAGTGGGGGCTCGTC